>JAQIWE010000268.1:0-25433 GCA_034698565.1 Campodea plusiochaeta
ATATCTCTTGATCCGTTGGGTCAAAAAATGTCAAACTTTTTGCAAACATTCTTTAATAATATAAGGTACAAGAAAATAACAGAAAACCGGAAATTCATTATCTGCAGGTAACCCTTTAACATGTATTTTCGAAACTGAATACTAATGACAGGGATTCTACAACTTACACAGTTTCATTCCGATGCAGATATATAGAAACCAAAATCGATAATTATATTTTCTATCTGATTCATTCTCACCACAATATCGTTGATATAAGTAATGTGTTGGACGTTAGTTCGATCTTGGTTCTCGGTATAAAGAATAACGGTTTGAAGGAACCCCATCGGAAAGGCGGATCGCAGTTAATCACGTTTTTAGACAGGTATAGAGCACACTGGTTAAACAAAAGCTTCCAGGTACTTAGTTACCATAGCTGACCAGAAACCTCATTCGAGAATGTCAGGAACTCAGGATGGAATGGACATTAATTCATTGCTTCTCTGCTTTTAGATTATTCAAGCAGACATTTCATTTTCATAATCCCTTTTTATTTGATACGATTGTATCTCACATTGCTTTTAAAGTGGGAATATTTAAAGGGTGACTGAATTAGAGTTTAATTAATATTCATTTCGTATATCAGTAAGAAAAATATCATTGTTTCTTTCAACTACACCTTTCTCTTACATTATTTTGTTATAGTGACTTCTGTATAGCATATGCTTTTTTCGTAATACGTATAGGTTATAGAACATTATGAACATGATTATCAACAAGTCATATTCGGCTACTCCAATAATGACTGAATGTTAACCAGAGGAAATCTGTATATTTATTCATAGCATTTACAAATTGAAAGAAGTTTTAAATGATACAGATGATTAATTTAAAAATGATTAATTTATATTTGATTACATATTTACGCTAATATATATAAAACATTTCATTCAATACCGATTGCGATTGCGATTCATTTCATATGTATATAGCATAAATGATGAAATTACGGAAGAAATCACTTTACTGCAGTGTGGATCTACGTTTATATCACAGTATATAACATGACAAAATATACTAACAAGAGGTATAATAATAGTATTCCATTTTGTTTTAGTGATCGTCTAATTAAAAAAAACTACAAATTCCTCCTAAAATGCTAATTGTCATAATAAGTGATATAATTTATACTATTATTACAAAATAATTGTTAAGAATGTATATATTTCCGCGTTTTTATTTTATTTTTCACAATGCATTTGACATTTTTCTACACAATCATAATTATTAGTATAGATTAACCACAGTGTTGTTGCATTTTGACCTATTATTATTTTCCTGTCGCTTTAAAATGCAATATTTTTTTTATAAGTAAGCAAGTATAAACACTTTGAAATATACACTACGAATCATATTATTCAGTGTTATTTTGAAACAGAAAAAGTGATGTACACCGTACTTTGACATGTCTCTTATAATTATGTGTTTCCATTTTTAGAAAATACTAAATTACACATGGAAATGGAAGCACAATACTCAATTGTTTAAAGAAAAACTTTAATCATTAACGGTAAAACGTTTAATGATTTATACTATATTGCATCACTAATAAAATTGGATAAATCAGTACAATTTACTGCTTTCTGCAGAACTTCAAACACAAGAAAATATCGTGTTTCAAATTCACGGAATTCTGATAATTCTATAAATAACGACAATTTCATCAAACTTTTTATTTCGATACTATATAATTATTTGGATATTTACCACAAGGAATTTTATAAATTGTGTGAAACCTTCCAAATATTTCGCCAAAGATTGCATTATCAAATCTCGTGTGCACAGGACTAGTAATTTCAAATCACAAGAACACAACGAGGATTGACAACTAAACGAAATAAAAACAACAATTGACCACCGATTACAAAAGGTCAGAAATCTACGAAATAGAGAAAAAATGTATAAAATGATAAGAGAAATAAAAAATTTGAGTTTAATGATGACTGCGATTAGGGTAATGATAATGTGAAGTTTTTAACAAAGGCGCCAGTAGCATTGTAAGCCTGGGGGTGCTGGGGGGATCTTGGGTGGGGTTGTATCAGACCCCCCAATCCCTCCTACCTCAGGACATCTCCCACCCACTAGTCTTCTTCGCCGCTAAATCACTAGGTATCCAGTGAAAGTAGAATCGGCGCCAACATCAAATTATAACATGTCAATCTCAGATTTGACAGGTGTCACTCAAATACCACACCTCAGCATCGTACCCCTTTGTTAAAAAGAGTTTCGGACCGAGGACTTGTTGGATTATATTCTACAAATATGCAGCAACTCTACTCATTAAAGTAAAACATAGGGGATGATTTCTTCAAAAAATTATTCCTTTGCGCCCGCCTTACGGATTTTTTTTTTTTTTTCCCTGCCAAAAATGCGGTTTACCTTAGTATCCGATTGAAAAGTATTAAAAGTCAGGTTTCGATACTTGTCGGGGTAACACCTCCTATATCATGCATTTTGAATTTTCTAATGGAGCCCTTTAGTAAATCTAGGAAGAAGGAAAAAAAACTTGATTTGGGATGTGCATTTTAAATACCTGTTACATCTACTCTTAATAGTTATGATCATACGCCGTTCTATTATGACAAGCCACGCCGCAAAAGCTCATAATTATTACCTAATTATCGGCGTGGAGTATATATTCAATAGCTGAATGACAATACTCAACAATTTTAATAATATGTTAGAATTTTCTGATAATTCTCGCTTGGTGTAGGTTCTGATCGTAGAGCATGTTTTGGGAGAAAAAATGAAGTATGAAATTATGCGAGTGACCAAGGTCGGGGTGAACTAGTCTGTGATTTTGTTTTGTTTTTTTACAACTAAAAGTGACTTTGAGACAGATCAGGATATTAATGTGAGTTGCCATCTGTATAAAATAAATGGGAAATGTCAAATATTTTTATTTATAAATTGAAGAGAATAATATAAGTTACATATTTCCTTGAGTAAAAGTTAAAGGAAAATAATGGTAATTTTTTTCAGCAATTACAAGTAGGCAATTACAGCAACCTGCTGATAAAAGATAACCTACTAGTATGTAAGGAATATTTTGCAAGGTATTTGATTGGTTAATCTCTCGTCAGTATCAACTGTAGAGATTCCATACTTATGAGAATGTGATTAAAACAACATCTTTGATCATTGTAAATACTTTCTTTTACATTATTCTGCGCAACAGACTTCTGCAAACTGAACAAAACGTTCAGGGAGAGAAACTGGATAATTGAAACGCCGTATTTCTAAACCTTTAGAGAAATACTTTGTATAACTTTGTAATCAAAATGTGACTGAGGAAAGTTCAGAACTTACTACAACGATATCGGGCATTCTGTGAAGTATGAACTTTTATATTTAGTAAAGAGCAAGATGAATTTATCTTCCTAATGTCGACTATGTTCAGCTGTATGTTGGAGGAAGCACTCGATATATTTCTGAGAAGTCTGAGTTACTGTTCGGTTGCCTTTTAAGATACTGGTATGTATACTGACTTTTCAGCACTGTAATAGGTTTCTGAAGCACAGCGTGCTATAAACACATTAACATTTTGAATATGACGTCTGCAATAATTTTAACAAGTATTTTTTTAGCATAACTCCTACTTAAATTCTTTATACATCTGCTAAGTATTGCTGAATTTACAGCATTCTGATGGTAATGGGACATTGTAATTTGTAAGTTAATTGTTGAGTTGCAAATTGCAAAGTTAAAATTTTGAAATTGCAAATTTCTTTTAAATTTCATTATATGCCTCCACAATGCCAAAAAGGTATAGAGTTGCACTTTTCTTTTTTAGGTGCGTTCGCAACTTTTGCGAAAATGCACCTATTACAATTGCTGTGTCTGTCCGTCCGTTTGTCTGTCCGCATGTAACACAGCCACTCTGGTCAGACCGAATTGGCTGAATTTTTTATACAGAATCTGCAAACAAAGTTGTCGAGATAAACCTAAATTCAAGTCGATATCTTTAACGGAAGTGCTATTATTAATTAAAATTAAAATATCATTAAATTTTCTTTTTGACTGATTGGTCTGAAATTTTGAATGCATATTCTGTAAACAAAGTTGTCGAGATAGACCTAAATTCAATTATTCAAGTCGATATATTTATTGGAAGTGTTACAAGAATAAAAGATCATATTCGAGTGGTCTGAAATTTTGTATTCATATTCTGAATATGAAATTGTTAAGAGAAGCTTAATTTTAAATCGATATTAATGCCTTTTATAATAATTTATTATGAGTAGAAAAACATAAACGAACGCACCTAACTTATGTACTGTGAAGAAGTCATAGAACCAGTTGTTTAGACTACATTTACAATGCATGGTGGAATTCAGATTTTTTTAACTGTATTTTTTGACTGATTACAGTTTTCGGACTGTAATCATTACTGATAAAAAAATTCTCTAATGTTATCTTCAGAACAGTATAAGAGTGTTTCAAAGTTTGAAGCGTTCGTTTGAAATTTGGTACTATTTTTTATCGCCGCTATAGAAGAATAACAACTAATATAAATCATCATTAAACCAGGTTTTCTTTTCAGATTATTTTATGGATATGTAAATTACGTTGTAAAAATGTTACGCAATTCCTCCCTGTAGTAAAGTTGGTTTAATTATACATAATTAACCATTGCGACATAAAAAGATATATATTTGCGTTTTGTTTTCCAGAAATACGGATTAATTAGGCAAAACTTGAGCGGCACGTAGATTAATTTCACATAAAGCCGGATTATAATATGCACACCATATTTATCTTTGTCTGAAATACTATACTTATTATAAAAAATTATCAAGAAAATAAAATCTCAGTCTACATTCTAACTTGTTTTCGTGTTGTATTACAAACCTATATCTTTTCTAGTTGCAATTAAATTCTATATTCCCTAGAAAATACCAAGAAGTAAAAATTTACCTGAGGTCCGTTTGTGTAATATTTACATATTTACTTGCCAAGCATCTTTCGTGATTTGATTTGAGCTCAGACACTCCTAATGATTTTGTTTTCCATCTTATTCAGGGTCACAATTCGTGTCTACATCAATTAGCTTGTATCAAAACAATGATTCAAAATAATTAAATTTCTCGCTTCAAAATTGTTGACATAGCAGCTTCTGTAACAGAGCCTTCTTTCTGTCACGCCATTATTTAATCCTTAGATCATTTTGAAACAGATTGCATGAATTTCTCCCTTTTTTCCAAGGAAAAAAGATAAACCGCTATACTATAACATGATAGGAACATTTTAAGAATAGTTAGTTTAGTAATGAAAGAAAATTGCTGGCTAATTTTCTCATTTCGTTTTGTAATAAAATAAGTTTAGTTGCTAATTGAAAGAGACAGAAACATTAGAATATGGGATTAGACAAATGTATAGTGATAGGTTTAAAATGCCGACGGCAGGAGAAAAACACTCATTAACCTTTTCTTTGCACCTCTAAAAACCAAGTAGATTTTACGTGTGTAGGTTTATCAACAGAATCAAATTTGGCGGGATTTCCACAGTTATTGACTGAATGATATGAATTAATGTATAGTACGTTCTTGCATATGTACATTTTAAAAGTTGGAGTAGTTAATATAATATGCATTACATGTTGAAAAATATTTGTTAGACTTATCAGCTCATATGAAAAAAAATTAAATCATGAACAAAGTCGTTGTAACAAAACCATAAAGTAACAAAACCAAATTATAGTCAACCTATAAATAAAGTAAAATATTTACATTTCCAGCATTAACTCAAATAAGAGAACTCCAAATCTGTACAAGAAGTTTGTGGTAACCCTGTTTCAAACTGACCCTTGGTATGAAGTTAAAAAGTAATGTATGCAATGATAGAATGTATGTGAAAAATGAAAGAAGCACGTTCGTTATTAGGTTGTCTTCTTGACATTCCAATTTTCTCTGTATTAATGTTAAATGAAATACTATGTGTTCTGATTTTTAACTAACAACTTTTGGCGGAGAGTTAAAAAGAACTCTTAAATTATAGAATACGGCAATAGTTTCTTTCTCACCATTTGTTCTTAGCAAATAATAATAAAGCTTTTTAAAAGGTTAATGTTTTCAAATACTTAACAAAACGGTTTTGGAATTAGTGACCGGGTAAATGTATAGAGAATATCTAAATATTATTTTAGAATTGAACTACAAAAATATTTTAAGAGATACTGGCTAAATATCGAGTCTTAAAAAATCTTGCTTCTTGGTCGAGGGGTAATTCACTCTGGTAATTCATGTAGACCGGAATACACGTGACATCACGGAATACGGTCGGAATACACCGAAATACGGTGGAATACAACCGGAATACGGTGGAATACACCCGGAATACGGCGGAATACACCCGGAATACGGCGGAATACACCCGGAATACGGTGGAAACGTGGAATACACCCATAATACACTTTGACTGTACGACGGAACACAGGAGTGCACAACCCCTCGGTCTTGGTCACCATCTCAGGGACGCAGCATAATTATAGGTTAGGATGCCTGTAAAGAAATACTGCATTTTCTGCAGAAAGTTAGATTTTGATTACTTACCACTGAAATTGATTGACGATGTTCAAGGCCATGCATTTAAATAATAGATTTCTGTAACAAATATTTGCTTTACAGACATGGCATTGAGAAAGACTGTTCAGTTGATAGTAGTCAAGTCGCAAAATTAAAATCCACCCAACACCTCATGAAGTTCTCTCGTTGTATTGTATATGAATAAAACAAGTGAACATTACAGTCATGTGTTATAACGGAGGCTAAGTGGCATTTTTCTTCTATTAAATAGTTCTGCTTGGGTTTAACTACTTATTGAAACCCAATATTTCTTCAGGACGTTTCGCCTTTGTTAATGAAAAGGCTTTATCAACTGTACATAAAAACGAGTGAAAATTTTTTAGTTATACAAACCAGAAATTGTATAACTAAAATTTCTGGTTTGTATAACTAAAAAATTTTCACTCGTTTTTATGTACAGTTGATAAAGCCTTTTCAATTTTCATTAATAAAACCGAAACGTCCTGAAGAAATATTATGTCTCAATAAGTGGTTAAACCCAAGCAGAACTATTTAATTACAGTCATATACTTTAACGTCAAACAAATAATTATTTTGTCAATTATATGGATTTAAATTATTAAAAAAAATTACGATCCTGTTAAATGAATATCTTCTGAATATTGGCATAATCTTAACGCTACTTATATTGGAGCTGGTATTAAAGAAGTATCAAATTTCCTTACTTTACCCCATAACTTTGTATTCAGGTGATATTAGCAGACGAAGTTCAGAAATGCTGACTTCAGAAATAATACATATACAGTCTTTTATATATGTACTGTGTATTTCACAACTTCTAAAGTTATACAAATATACTTTGGAGAAAAGTAGATCTAATATAAACAAAACTAGAGGGTACTGATAAGATATTATTTTCATCAGAGACACATATTTTCCATCTAAAAACAAAATATTCCATTCACTTCAATACATCTCATATTTTACAAAATATATTTTTCCAAGTTTTTTACGTGATAACTTCTGACGTTGTATATTATATTTGACGTAAATTGAAATTGAAGCATTCAACTAATAAGTTTGTTTTCATAAACTTTTGATTGCGAATTCGGTGAGAAAGTCCACACGTTTAATTGTACCTATTACATGAAAATTACCTTATTTTCATGCATGCGATTAATTTAAAAGTACAACGAAATAATTACATACAGTACATTTCGTGTATGATGTAATTCCAAATGAAAACTTTGAAGTCACTCTTGTTCCCATGTAAATTTCAAAAGATGAAATATTTTATGCGTAATTTAGATTGAAAAGCTTTGTTTTAATAATTACTGCTCCATTTGAAAAATTCAAATATCTGGTTCACTTATAATATGACCAAGAAATAACGAAAATGTTGCAAAGATATTATTCTTGTTATCACACCAACGCACTCTTGCAGTTATTTCTTGCGAACTCAAGAAGTTATATGTTATAAAATATGAAATTTGATAATTAAAATGTAATAATTTTAACACCAAATAACGTTTAGAAAATTTTTATAATAACTGTTCTTTTTTAATTTTTCGATATTATTTAAAAGCTAATGTGAGCTTACAATGAAAGAAGTCACAAGGGACAATTTTACTTTACTCTCAGGAGTACATCAGAACACTCCACAATCTAAATCCAAACTGACGCCATACACTTCATGAATTAGTTTTCCTACTTCATGAATTTGTAAGTTATATAACTATATTCGACCTTACCCCAACTTTGTATTTAAAAGGAGTTATTTACAGCTATAAACAGGGATTCAATTACAGAAATTTTGAATTTCATTTGGGGCTCTGTGGATTTCAGTTGACGTCAACAGAGTTCAGTAAAAATGAACTTCATAGGTGATAGGTCAGTTGTCACTGAATGTCAGGTGAACATATATAGCCACCGATTAAAGGCATGCCTTGGAAAGCTTGATACCTTCCAGCTTTAAATTCTGTTGTGTTTGTATCAAGTAAGTGAAAATTTTAAGAAATTCTTGCATAAAAATGACAATATGCTGGGCTTGCATCAAATTGCCTCAAACAAAGAATTTCATGGAAAGTCATACCAGTTAATAGTACGTACAGTACAACATTATTAACCAAAACTGGATTTATTTTAGAAAATGCTCAATCTAATATGTCAGATTATCTGGAATTGTCTGAGTCTCTTAAAACTATGGCAGATTGACCAGATATCTTCAAATGTAGTTGTATTAAAGCAAAACTTCTTCAAAAGTAAATTATACTTTACAGAATTAAAAGTTCAAAAACAGTCTTATGCCAGATAAATAATGTTACTTTACTCTTACACAAATAAATGTGGAAGCCTCCTAATTGAGACTTTATATTTTTCCTTGGTGTTTTGGGGTTTTATCTCAAGAATTAAACATTGTTGGGGTCTTATCTCAAGAATTAAACAAATTTTGTACATCGTTTGATAATGACTTATTGACTTTGCAGTAAAGTTGAAAATTTACGGATAATTTCTGTTTAATTCTTGAGATAAGACCCAAAACACCAAGGAAAAATCACTCTTACACAACCAAGTATACTATACACTTCAGAAACCCAAACCAAACGAGATCCTAAAAGCAAATCAACTCCTCGCCGTAAATTTATTTGAACCGAAAGCTTTCCATCATTCATTCTTAAGAGTCATTTAAATGAGCAGTCATCATATATACAATCCAAAGAGTATTTATTCCCTTTGGTTGGTGTTTTGTTTCGTGCGTATTGTAGCAAGTAGTAATGAAGTTCATGCGAATGTTATCTTGAGTGACCCTCATTTTGGTCTTCCATCAAAATCATGAGAAACAAATCATTCTTTTTGTTTCTGATTCAACAGAAAGGAAAAGAAGGAGGAGAAAATGGAAAATACCTTATTGTATAAAGAAGGAAACACGTAAACTTACTTCTATTCTTCAGTTAGATTGGGAAGTTTCTGTCAAAACTTGAATTCGGTTGAAAAGTTATAATTTCCAGCATGAAAAGTTCCTCATTATTACATATTTTCATTATGATATTTACATGCAAATAATAATGGGGAAGTAGAGTATATATGGTAGTTTACTGATTGATCTGTATGGAGCAAGTCATCAGGAAATATTGATATCACGAATGTTACTTTCAGAATAATGATTTTTAAGGTACTTGATTTGTATTATAAATTGGAAAATGGTTATAGATATCAAATTGTTCTCTGGTTGTATCGGACATTGGCAGATCTAGCTTTAGTGATAAAAAATATTGAAATTTACTCATCTCAAGAAACTTTAGCCGCATAGAAGCTACAATCAATGTTACGCACTGCTTCGGAAACAGACAATTTTATAATTATGCTACTTTTGATGGATCGCATAATTGAAACGTACTAATTGCAATGAAACAGTATTTATTTACTAAGGTAATTTTTTTGTGCTATAAGCAATTCGATTGAACATGTCCTGTACTTGCTCAACTCTGTGAACCGTTTATTGAAGAAAAGCAGTGAACAAGTTCTGTACATACTTCTGTGCTGAAATACTACTTTAAAAGTTGAATAAGTTTATTGGAATATTTTCTTTCCAGTACTGGAATCTCTCTATCTACGTTCTCTAGGAAACTGAAACTGATAAATTGTAATTCGTCTTAATTGAGACTATGCGAGTTACTTGTCTTTCTGCAGATCCAATTTCGCTCAAACGTCGAAACAGTGTCTTGACACAATCCATGTCCAACTTCATTTTATAGGGAAATATTTTTTCCGATAGCTTTTCAGGTACTTATAATGGTCCGAATGAAATGAGAGGCACACTATTCAACGAAAATGTTGTTTACTTTATTTTCCATTCATCTGTTATTTTTAATATTGCTTCCTGGCTTTTTAATTTCCTGAAATCAAATACTTTTCCCTCATAAACAGAAATCACGGTGGTATCGCTCTTGTCCGATACTCTCAGCACGGCAAAGTATAAGAAAGAAAAGTGACGGTTCGCAGTTGCAGAGTGATCTATACTGATTTATCGGAAAAAGCGATATTTCAAATAAAAATATATTGAGAAAGAATTAAAATTATTTTATTACAATTAATGCACCCTCTGAAAAAAGAAATCTGTGCATGGATTGTGTCAAGATCCTATTTAGGCATTAGAGCGAAATTGGCTCTGTAGCAAGACAAGCGAGTTACCTTCTATGAGATATAAAAATAATTAAATAACTTTTTTACTGACGAATTCTCAAAAATATGTATTATTAGAGTGCGACCAATAAGGACCACCGAACATGCAGGTTCTCGAGTGCAAAAAAATTCAATACTCTTTCAATAAATTTTCAGCATAATTCCATATTCGAAGTTTCTTGTGTTTGCTATTTCGTTTTGAGTATTTTGATTACGATTTCTGTTTTTCTTTCTTGTGGTGTGATTAAAAGTAAAATGTTCACATAGGTATGCAATTTTGCATGACATGAATATAGTTTTATGTACCTTATAATGCTGTACTACAAACATTTGCACAAATTAAATTATTTTTCAAGTAACAATGATTTAATTGGAAGTACTAAACCGAAGTAACAACCCAGATCAGAAACTACACATGTGCACAAAAGGGTTTATGGAAATAGCTAATCAGTAATTAAGCAGCAGAGAACTGGGTTTAGAAGATATTTCAAATTGAATCTATAATCTAGTGGAAATATATTCAAGTATATATGCTATAGATTGAAGGGATGGGGAATATGTTGATTGCAGGGTATATGGTGTTATATGCAGTTTAGAACTAAGCTGCATAAAACAGATATTTTTAAGAGGAAAAAGAAATGAATATATGAATCTGGATAGATTTCATTTCTATAGTAGTGAATAAAAAAAAGTCAATGTATTCACAGAAATTCTAAAATTTCTGTTAATACATTGACATTTTCTCAGATTTCAACAACTCATACACCAAAAACTCTCATCGCATGTATACCCTCACAAGAGAACTCTGAGTTACTTAATTACAAATTAACTACTCCATATTTCTCCCCTTCGTCTGAAAACATATGTATCATATTAGTAAACCCCCACTGTTCAATATGTCCTAGGGATGATCCAAAGCACTACTATAATATACCTTATGATGAAATTGAGTAGTGGGTGGATGGGAGAAGGGGGGGGGGGGTGATTCTGATCGATGTTGTTCCCCGTTTTCCATCTCTTTACTGCCCCGCCTCCCTCCATTTAGAAGATTGTGTTTGGCGCGGGATTTTTCCAATATGCAGTCGCGGGACCCATCTGTAATTAGAGGAAATGCCTCGGGATCGATCACAAATTGTGTTTCCTTCTTTTTCCGATCAAAGATTTCTCTCTCTCTCTTTCTGACCTTAACCACAAACTATCAATAACATGGATAGATTATTAATAAGATTCTTTTTTCGTTTTTCCCGAAAAGTAAAAAAAAAATTGAAGTTTTGGGTTTGTGTCTGAAGATATAAAAAATTGTATCGAATATTTTGATCCCCCGAGGGTATATTTTTTGATAAGAGTTGTATTTTAGTTTTGAGTGTTAACCCTACGAGATGTTCAATCTCCTTAGAACAGGTATTTGACATGGGTGTACTAATGTTAGATTTGTAATTAATAGTTTTATCTGTTACATATTGATAGGTGATAGGTTTCTAGAAGAATTCGACGCATCTGCGTTTTCCCTTCAAGTTTTTTTTATGAAATATTTTGTTCGTCGAATTGGAGTATAAAGGAAACTGTAAGTAGAATTTTATATTTCAAGATATATAGAGAGCGGAAATTATTAAAAATAATATAAGGTTTCAGAGACTTTACTGGTGTAAAATTAATCAACAGTCAAAAGTTCCAGGAAAGCTTTATTCTTGAATTAAAAAAATGGAGGAGTTTAAAATTTCAGGTACAGTAATGTATAATAGTAGCGAGGAAAATCAATAATCTTATGAAAAGTTTTTATTAGTCATTAAATGTCAGCAATCGCATATTACTCTGATACCATTTCGAATTTTTTAAATCAAATAACAGTATTCTCTGTAAGGTGAGGCTAATAGTCTGTAAGGTGAGGCTAATGGTCTGTAAGGTAATGCTAATATACTAATGGTAGCGGTGAGAAACTATTGAATTTAGTTATGCTATTGTAGACTAATGGGAGTTAAAATTCAAAATTTTGAAAGGTACGAAAACTTCAATAACACTGTACTACAGAAAGAGAATTGTGAAAACATATTTTTATTGGATACATTTTTCTACAAATGGTGGTAAGTGAGATTAATATCATTATCTGTATTTCTTCGTGTTCTATCACTCTTGTTTTACGTAAATATTTTATGTTGTATGTTTAAAAAACATAAGTTCCAATGTTACATCTGAGAGACAATGATAATTTTTCCTTTATAGAGAACTTTCTGTGGGAGCTTTACCAATCTTTAACAAACCATTTCTAAAATTTACAATAAAAATGTTAATTCCATTCAAATAAAAATTCAATTTCTCATAATTTTATGACTGCTTTCAACAATACTTGCATATTTCCCATTCTTCAAACAAAACATAATAAGTAAGAGATTCACACATCACTCAAACAAAAACCTTCACATATTCTTAATAAACTTAGTTCCTTAATTCACTTATCTAAAAGTTGATTGTCTCAATATAACAAAAGTAAAGCTTATCGCCACGGCTTATCTAGATAGAGGAAATGTATACAAAAAGACTTAATAAAGTAAAAGGGAACTCAACCCCTTTCGTCTCATTAAGAACGATGCAACAATGAAAAAAGAAGGAACCCCCAAAGGCAATCCATGTGAAAGGATCAAAATTGACAAGGAACACACAGATCCCGCCAATAAGAATGCAATTTGAGCCCCCAATTAAGGTTGCAAAGGAGAGAAATTGGAACGCGCAACGGCACCAACTAATTACTTCGGATACCCACTTCCTGCCAAACTGCACACCACAACACATCACAATCAAATGCAGCAGAGCAATGGAAGAAGAGAAGAGTGCATTTTACTGTTTTCCATTAAACTGTAGAGGAAGTTCAATCTCATTGATTGATTTATGGTCAAATACGGTTCAAAATGCATGTTTTGTCAAATGGAGATGGGATAGTGCTCCATGGTTGTTTGGAACTAAATTGATTTGTCGTTGTAGTTAATTTATTAGTGCGGACATTCAATTTCATAATAAAGTACTTTATAATAACGGAATTGCTCGTTTGAATATACAAAATATGGTTATTATTATAATAATGCCATTTTACACCATAACAAAATATATCATAAAGGATACTTTAGGCTGTTTATTATATAATAATAATTATATCATCGTTATACACTGGAACTTATTTATAATGGAAAAAAATTTCAAAATATACTTAAAAATTAGTCCAATAATTTGTTTATACAATCAATCAATCCTTTATTGTACTTTCACATATATACAGTATGGCACAAGGTATAATTTGTTTATACCAGTACATGTACGAGTCTGTACTGTTTTAATAAAGGGTGTCTAAATAAGAGGTTGGATTTTGATTTCATCACCATTTTCTGTCTGCTCATCAAAACATTATCATATTTGACATTAGTTATATAGAGTCTAGAAAAATTTATTATGCAGATTTACAAAACAATGGAACCCATGAAAGCCGCTCAAATCTTTAAAATAAAGCTTTTGCCTCTGCTCTAAAAGTGGCTTCTTTCGTGTAATTCAGCTACTTTACGAAATGAATTTTTTATTTGATCGCACATAATAACGTCACTAATTTTTTACACTTTTATGCTTGGAAAGTACGGTTCATGTGAACACTGCGAAAACAATCAATGAATTAAAGCAAATCAAGATAGCGACCGCCTGGAGGTGCAATCATTACGTAGGATACTGGGCTTATATTTGATTCCGGAAATATTTTCCAGGTCTCTATATAACAAATGTCAAATATGATAATGTTATGATGAACAGACACAAAATAGTGATGAATGAAATCATCTGATACACTTTAAAGACACAGCATCTATTTATATACAAGTATGAATAAAACAAAAACAAAAAAAACTATTAAGTATTTTTAATAGCTCCAAGTAGTGGAAATAAAAACCACTAATTATAATCCTACTAAACAGGACGAAGAAGAGGGAGAAGTTTTAAATGATACTCAGGACCACGAAAATGCTGTTAATTGTTCCAATAAAACGCTTCTGTGATGTAATAACATCAGCATCAAAAAGAGAAAAAAAGAACACACCCACCGAACTAAGAAAAGAGTTACTTAAAAAGAAATAATCCTTAAATCAATTGTCTGCCACCTGCTGAAATCCAATTTACTTTTACCAAAAGGGAAATGAACCGTATTTTGTATTAGACCTTGACTTTCGGAAACAGTTTGCATGTATTCACTATTGATGATATTCACGTACGGGTATTCGGAAATAGCAGTTGGCCAATATTCGTTGAGCGGTCATCACATCAAAAGGCTTAAATAAATCATATTATTTGCATGCTGCTGTATAAAAGCCAAATCAAGATCGCAGAGTGGATACTAAAAACGCAGTATATTAATTTGCATATTACATTGGATAATAAAATGAGTTGCTTTGCACGAAAGTTTTTTTTCGTTAATTTTCGGAAGATATAGCTAGCAGCTTCTATACTTTTGAGGACGAATCCTGCCACGTGCCGATCTGACCTCCAAATTCAGACTTACATCATACAATAACGAAAGTTTTGAAAATTAAATTATTATACTTGTCAAATTATGAGATGTATTAAAAACAAGAAAAACGGAAGACCGCTGTCAAATAAAAAGTGCTGCTGGAAAATTATTAGGGTTTCCATACATGATTTTAATATTCTATTAAATTATAAATGCGAGTTTTATCAATAGGTATTGTTAAATCTGTGTTGTTTGAATGCAGGTGCAAATAGTTATGTTATTAGCATATTTTCTAATGATTTATTACTTTCGTCTGAAGTGTTAAATGTGTCAGCTAAATGAGGAAGTATATTTTGATCTTGGAAAGATATATAGGTACAGGATTTGAATAATATTATGATTTTTTTGTGTGATTGTGAGTTTTTTTTACTAATTCGTATTGCTTGATTCTCTTTTCATCTAAAATTATATAAAAAGGGGAAGAGAAAAGAATGGTTCTGTAAAATATTGGTTTTATGGAATTTGTTGATCGGTCTGCAGATTGCATAAAGAACGATTCAGTAATAATAAGAAGTGATATCATTTATCCAAATATTTTATCGATGTACCGTGCAAGAATTAAATAATCTATACTGTTAATAATTTGTTTACATTCTATTTTATTCTAAAATGGTGACGATAGTAAGATTTTATTCTTACCAGTTCTTTACAAAAATCAAAATGTACAAAATGCAGAAATTTCATTATGATGGCTGTCACTACTTTGGAAAGTTAATGTCAATTTCACTTTATTTGAAACTTTGATTTAATCTGATATTTCTAGAAATTTCAGACTGATAGTTGCCATCAAACCCTTTTTACATACTCAAATAGATTAGAACTTTTATTAGTACAAGTTAAAAAAAATGAAAATAATTTTTCAATAATGAAACAGCTTTTACGCAGGTGAATTCTGTAATTTGCACAAAATCTGAGATTTAGAATTATGAATTTTTAGAATCTGCACGCAAACCAAATGACAGGATTTTGTTAGATACAAAACATTACGCGAAACTTTGTGTTCCATTATTACTTTCTATCAAGTATATATATACAAACTACATTGTGTTAGAGTTGATGGTGCTGTACCTCTCTGAAGTGAAAGGTGTTGTAAAGGTGGAGTAATATGACAGGGTATGAAAGGAAGTGTGTATATAGGGAGGATACCACATTTCCTTAAACTACTACTATATTCAACAGATACTCATTAAACCATTCAAAAAACAACATTATATCCTGCAACCGAATTACGCATTGGGTACATTATTTCATGCTTTATCGCCCACTGAGTGCATTCGAGGATATCATCAATTAAATGCTCATCGTGTTCCTATTAATTAACTTGTCTTAATCCAATTTAATTAGGTGGAACATTTTAGACGTTCAAAAGCAATATGCTTTCAATATTTTGTTGTATAATAAAGCAATATTGTAAAAGATCTATAAGAGAAGATTAATGATCCTCTTTTGAAAGGTGACGACTTCCCACTGTGCCTTTTATGTTTGGTATATTGTCAATAGTAATCTGGTTGGTGTAAAGATAGATAGAGATACATCAGATTGAACATTGAAGCTCTCCTTGTGTTTTATATATATATACTTTCATGGAAGCAAAATGGTTCTGGAGCATTAAGATATTATAAGAAGTAAATGCTGTCACGAACATAGGGAGCTTCGTTGATGTTATGTTCGATTATTACTCATCTGCCATTATAAGTTTCTTATTCCTTTTTAGCCTTAATTTTCCGAAGGAAAAAGGCTTATAGGACGATCATGTCTGTCAGTTCCCGTCCCACTCTTATCTCTGTAACAGCTCGTCCGATTTTGACCAAATTTTCAAGATGTATAGTGCATAGCCTCAGCATATTCGGAAATCATTCCAAATCGACCTAGGTTTCGAATTTCGTGTTTTCATCTTCAGTGAATTTTCACGTTTCATTAAATATCTCCGGAACCGCAGCTTGACGGATTTTAACCCAATTTTCAGAATAGTATCTGCATAGCCATGTACAAAAATTTCTGTAGTCAAAACTGACCTTGGTTTCGATTTTTTTGTTTCCATCTTCAAGTCAAAACTGTAACTCTAATTTTCTCCAGAACTACTGGGCAGATTTTAGTAAAATTTTCAGGATTGTAATAGTTTGTACACATGAAAAAAGTTCCTTATATTGTACCGTTCTACTTAGAATACAGTAAAGCTTAATATATCATAATACAGTCAGCACCTTCACCCCCCCCCCCCCCAATACTTCAAGTAAAATTTGTCGGGATATTTTCATGGAAAGCACTTCATTACAATATTTCTTAATCACATTTTTCCACTTTCTTTTCTTTTCCTCTTTCAATTGTTTTGAAGTTGTTGAACATTTGAAAACAATAATCTCTAACGACAACACTGTATATCATATTTCGGTTACCAGTACCATGATTTGTTTCAATTCTTCCATTTACTTGAGTTGAAGTTACAGGATTCAGGAGATTCAAAATACATTGAAATATTATGAATTGTAAGAGCAACGGGAGTGCTACCAAGTGATTCAGGCTATCTGAATCTAATAGCATTATTTTGTTGCCTCTGAAATCACTTGTTAGACAGAAGTTGGTTTTATTCACTATAGTTAAAATCTCACTAATTCTAAACTCAGTGCGAATCACTCTATATTCCTACAGTTGATATTATCACCGAAAAAACTGGAATACTTTATATTTATTACAGTATATGTAGACAGCTTTCAGTACATTAACAAGTGACATACAATGTCTGACTATAACTTTCCAGTTGAGTTCAATCTCATTAATTATACTTAATAGTAACGCAATCTTAACGAATAAATAAAGCAATGGTGTAAATGTATTTCGTGCTCAACATACTTTCATATCTCTGCAAATACTCCAGCATGTACTTGCATATCTCTAAGTACATTTTCAAGTATAACCATTCTTCATTTGAACATGTCATTTGCTTTTCGTGTGGGGCAGAGGTGTTCAAAACCTCTACATAGCGGCGTTATGGAACTTATTTACATATAATCAAAATTACTCTTAAATACTGCACCTTAAATATCTTGCGTGTTTTTGATGACTGTTATTACAGACTTTGTGTTCTAAAAAGCTAAGAATAATGGCTTATACTTTTGTGCAATTAGAAAACTAGCCAGCAATAGTTGGAGGTATATGATATGGCTTTTCTACTAAAACTGATTTAATCTCGCTAGACTGCCGTGCAGTAGAAGTGCGTATACTTCCAAGGACGCTCTGCTCTTAAAACTCTATTTCCCTAAAAAATGTACTCTATAAAAGCAGGAAAAAGTATATATTCATTGGGAGCGATTTATTCACTTGTGAGAGATAGCATGCTCATTAAAAGTAGAGTCCGGCTAGATATGAGAATAACTCATAAAGTAGATAGTAATTTCCAAAAGAAGGAAAAAAAGATAGGGAAAAATGAAATTCAGGATATGAGTTTGTCGGTTGTGTACCTTTTGGTGTAGCATGAAATAGGGATATATTATAAGTGAGGGGACGCTATTGGGTCGGATTATATGATTAGATTATAAAAACAGATTTCATACTCAAGTACGTCATTATTACGTTGCAGATGAAGTGTCGTAAATTAATGTTTATCTCAGAAGTGTTTCGAGGGGGGTGAGGAGTTCTTTTTATATTAATGCGCCACATGGGAAAATGAGTTTTAATAGGGAAAATATTAGTAGGGTGGTTTATCTAACTTTTCAACTAAAAAAGGTGGCGGAGTACGATCAATATTTCAGAACTGGTGTATGTTGTGGATGGTTTTGGACTTTTGGAAAGTATTACTGGTGTTCAAATAATGGCTTCTGATTCTGCTGAATACAGTTTTGAAAAGTTTGTTATTTGCTAAGAATTTTAACTGTAATACATTAATTTTAATGGGAAGGAATCGGAAGAGAAGAAACACGACTACATGAAACACAATATTAAAGAATAAGTGCATCAGTAACAACACAAAAATGAAAAATTCAGGTTAGGATCAAGATCTTATGCTATTATCAATATTCAGTCTCAGAATTTTAAAATTCTTCCATTATGCATAGATCTATGACATTCATATTTATTTCAGACGGCAACTTCAGAAAGAAAAGAATGAAACTGATGTATGGTCTTTGTCAAGTTTTAAACAATTTTCTGTCCTCCATAAATATATTTAAAGTGTCGTGTTATGATCTTCCAACCTGGAAAATAAAGTATACCTGGACGTTCTTTTTTGATATTCCTCTTTTCTATCATGTAAAAAATATAAGTATTGAAAGTGGAAAAATATTCCGTGATATTCATATATATTTCTGTTTGAATCCATTATAGATTAGAGGCTTGTTAGTTCTCTCTACTCCACAAACCCCAGTGGAGAGTGAGACTCATTTTTGGACTATTAGTGGGTAAACCGAAGGGGGGTACATGAAGAGCACATTCATGTTATTAAAAAAGAGAGGAACAATCCGAACAAACTCAACAAAGTAAAAGAAGAGAAATAATATTTTTATATATTTCTTTTAATAGCATTAAAAATTATATTATATTAGTTAATCCATCAGTTTTTGCCAAAACAAGGAACTCTGTAGAGAGGACAACCTTCGCAACTATTCATATATCTTTCACGGTGTCCACTTTGTACGTTTAGTTCTGTTCTGTTATTCTGTTTGGACGTTGATACCTGAGGAATGTTGTAAGAGAGATGTTATCAATCACATTGTTAGGGATTCTTGGAAAAATGCAAATTCTTTATCTTTTATAATCTTTGCAACATATTGCTTGGTCAGAAGCAACCAAAGTATTTTTTATGTATGACTTATTTGGCAATGAATAAAAGATATGATAATAATATTAAGTGTTTAAATCAATCATTGTTATCCTGAGTTTTGTGAAATTATAACAATAATGTTAATTTATCGAAGCCCAAACTATTAATATATTTCTTACAATACGCAACCTTACAGCATTCCTCTTCGTAAAATAATTCAACAAAAAACATTCATTCCTGTATCATTCGCCATTGAATTCGTTCCAATACAAAGAATAAGACCTTACAGTATCTCAAAGTTATAATAGATTGGAACATAACTTGTTGTACATTACTTTCAACCAGTACAGCAGCATTGATGGAAGAAAATTCCATATATATACGAAAAGGAAAAAAGCTATTAAAGAAAAGAGAAATAAGGAGACAGGAACGTCTGAGTCTAGAAATATTTTCTTTTTCTTGAGCAATTTGGTAGATATATTCTTTTTTTCCCTCTCTGATGTTGTACGTTTGTAATGGAAGAGTGGCATGCGAAGGCGACATTGCAATTGTAGAAAAGCAGTCATACAGAGAGAAACAGACGACAATAAACATTAAAAATGGAACACTACATCATGTAGTAGCCTACTGCTACTGCCATCTACGATCCATATGAAGCTTTAAGATTAAAACATCTCACACACGCAAGTAACAAATGATATCTTTCAAGATTGAAGGAAATTTATACAAATCACTTCTTCGTTTACACTTGTTTGTTTTTTTCAATCGTAAAACAATTCATTGGACTTTTATGGTGGATCATTAGAAAAATGCTACTGGAAACAGTGAAATTCTTAGATTACAACAAATTTAGCAGGTTTTAGTTGAGAAAAAAATACAATCGTTTTAATTTTTTTGTCTGTTTAACAACGCAATTACAAGTCATTCAGAAAACATTCAAATAAGGGTGTTTTAAAAAAAAGTGAGTATAGACGAATTTCTACTTTTTTAGCTGGATTATATTGGATGAAAGGTATAATTTACTTGAAATGTTTGATTACTATCAATGAACGATCTTTGTGGTACAGTATGAGGATATTTGTGAATCCAGTAAGAAATTCCCTTAAAATTGTGGAAGAGGTATTGTAAATCACATGCTACAAGAAAACACTTCGATTGGTTCTTTCTTTGTTTTATAGTTCATCTCAAAAATTATGTTTGGACGGTTGTACGATAGCTAAGCAATTCAGTAAATGATATTACTGGTAGTTTCTTGCCAGCTGATATTATGGTACACAAAGTCTATGTGAATATTAGATAACTTTCTATTTTACTTTTTTTTGTATTTATATCTGTACGGAAGTTTATATTACTACAAAATTAGTAAAACTTTATTTTATACAAGTTAAATCAACTGTAATAAGAATAGTTTAGAAAGCTCATGAATAGAATATAAAAAAAACTGACATAACAAGTCGATCTTGGAATTTCCTATTGCTATTAATAACTATCTTATTACATCTGTCATGTAGCAAAATAATAAGGTAAACATAGGAGTAAACACTTTCTTATTTACAATCTGCATAAATATCCTTATTTCATTCTGATGATTGCCATTACCTTACACACTGTTATACATATTGATGAACTAAATCTCAGACAGCTACAACTTTAATTTGCAATATAAATTATTTATCTACGTTTGTCGTCCTTTGTTCATGCCGTTTTTTTGTTGCAAATGATCAATTACTAAGGGGTTTAAATTTCAATAATAGATCTCAGTTTGTACGTAATTATTTGGAACTAGTTTCGTATGTAAATATCCACATTATAATGAACGACCTGATGTACAGATATTATGTAAGTATTAACGTTAGCTGAATTTATATGAAGGCATTTTAGGAGCAAACATAAAATAATAAAGACGTTACCGAGTGAGTTTTTCACTTCATATTATTCCTCCTGCCGCTGAAATGTTTGTAATAATTGCTAAGAATGTAGACCTATAAAAATAGATTGATCTGATTTATGTACCGATTATTATTTGCAGTTGTTCTACTGTGCGCTAGGATTTTTCTAATTTGCATTATTTATAGAGGAGCACTATATAATGTATGTGTAATAAATAAAACTAATTCGATATGACAACTTTGACCAATGCAATAGTCCTGCACCTGCTGTTAAAAGTAATGCTCAGTTAAATACTTGAGAAAAGAAAGTAGTGTTGCTGAATTATGTAAAAGTACCTTCTATCCAAGAATATTTTATCTACAATATAAGGAAACTTACTTCTAATATTATTTGTTATTGATGTTATTAATAAATTTGCAAACATAACTACGAAGTTAATCAAAAACAACAGTTTCAGAAAATTGCTAAAAAAACACTAAAATTTAAACCTGACCGACATCATTAAAAAATCCCCGAAACAACTGCAAATCATTTAATAACAAATCAACTCGTTATGACAAAGAAAATTGATTCCCTTACTCTTCCAAGCATGTAATCACATTAACTGTAAGAAAAACCAATACCCTTCCTCCCCCGCTCCCTATACAGTACCCCCCCCCCCTTCCTCCCTATTCCACAATAAATTACATTCTGTTGATGTTGATTACCGAGCATCGTATATGAAGAGGTGGAAGTAAACAGCTTATGAACAACTCTACCATTATTCCATTAATTTTATTTCATTTCCAAATTAACAAAGTAAAGACGCAGTAAGCACGCACAACTTCTCTGTTACCTCACGGGAAGCAAAACCATTAAGAGACTATTAATCACATCAAAGCAACGACAACTTTTATTTTTATCTATATACGATATTAAATTTACATTATGATCTATTATATTATGAGTCCTGTTTCCACCCAGCAAAGCAGTCCAGATGGCTCATCTCTCCGTAGAGAATAATAATATGTTGCATTTACCTGTCAAACCTCACTGCTGAGTCATCAAAACCATTTCTACATTTGTATGCTTAATTACATACTCTTCCTGAAAGGGTAAGGCACACACCGTATGCGTAAGCACCATTTAAAAAAAATCAATTTTGATGGTTTTGCGAGGACAAGAGATTGGAGCATCTGTTTTTAGTGTCTATCAAGAACTGTGATCTGTAGAAGATGAGCACCTAATGAGGTCTGTCCCTTGGTACTCCTGACACCTGTCTTTAACCAACCTTTATAGGGGGTTCGATCCAAAATCCTTTCGATAAACTTCAATAGTTATACCCTTTCTGATTTGATCTTCGTCTAATCTACCATTTATATAGATCGTTGGTTCTCGTCTACACTTTCATTTTCGTTCACATGATGGTATATAGAGCAGAGCCTAACAGAAACAAGTACGTTTCTCCACCTGCTAATTTTCACAAGGGATCCAATGCATCATTTCCAATCACCTTTTTCCCCTTTCATTTTATTCATTGATCATTAAAATCAAATCAGATGGATATATGTTAAACAAGTTAATGATTCTTGATTACTGGCTCATCGGTAGAAAGCTAGAAACAAAGGTTTTTTTCATTATACTTTCATCAGTATTTTTTAATTTATTGAAATTGATATAACATTTTTATCTCTTATATTGCAGAATTAGCAGACTTTTCGTTCCCAGATTTGCGAATAATAATTTTCTGCATAGTTACTATTTCATACTTTTTGTTTCATTGAAATAAATTACTCCGGAGAGTCGATCTCTATGATTTGATTTGGGGGATACCAAACTGATCAATAATAGGTTCTAATAAAGACGGTAATGATAGCTTACTAACAGTACATTTTGTCATAATATACCAAATATACTGTCTTAGTAAATAGAAAACATAACATTTTGAATTTGGAAAGTCATCGATCACCTGGGAACATCATCAAGGAACCGCGTAAATAAACAAATAAAAACACTTTTTACCAGATACTTATCTATAAGAAGTAGTACTATATATTCTGCAATGATTACCAATTGCTTTACACTATATGCTAATACATTCAGTAAACCTGTTACATACCTGTGTGCAACTTTAAATATATAATACATAAATTTCAAATCTCCACCTGTACTGTGGAACACTATTCATTACCAATTCATATCATAATGAAATATAAACATATAAAACTGATCTAATTCACAAAAACATATACATGTTATATAATGAAATATCGTTTGTAATGCGACTATCCATTAATTTAGTTCCGAATCAAAAATCAGTTCATTTTACGACTATACTAAAGAACCGGTTGAATAGTTTGCAACAAGTTTATCAAAACAGATTTCTTCCAATTTCAATGATTTTATCTGCCTATTGAAGGACACGTGGATTATACGTTTGTGTAATTCATTGCTCAAATGTTTCAGAAACGGAAGGAATGCAGCTGGAAATATACACTTTTCCGCAGAAAAATGATTCGACCTTCGGGTCTATAATTTCAATCTTTCCGTATATTTTCATCGATAGGTGAGTTTTTTGCTTTAGCCAAAAAACTCGTCTTGACTTCTGTTCGTCACCTGCCAACTATTATGAAATCACTTTCAAAAAGACAGATTTTATTTGAATTAGCGTTTACGTCAATAAGCAGAAAGAAGTCTGTCAAGAGAGACAGTAAGTTGAAAAATTACTCTTAGATTTCCTCGAGAGATTTTTTTTCGTTGCTGTTGGTAAAGATGATATATATAATGTATGAGGTTCGTGAAACGAAAAGAAATTTCAGCATATTACACTTCCTCTTGTATTTTAAATGGTGGTAGAATTTTGACATATTTAAGGTGACAGATGAAAAGTTATTTTGGTTATATAAAAATATTTTTGTGCTGTTGTAGGTGACCTCTCATCACCTATTTCAAAAGGCAAATTTAGCGTAGTAGACTAAATAATCAAGTACAGTAGATCATCTAAGATTTCTGCAATTAACATAGTATCCAGATTTGAAGGTTTATGGTATATTTTGAGAAAATGAGGCTATAATTTGTTATCCCTGAACTATAGATTTGACTGGAGATGTAGTAATATTAAATAACTTATCTTTTGAATTAAGTATTTTCAATTAAAAATAAAACTATTGATTAAGTAGAAGTTTAATTTGACATACTTCACTTCTAAATCTCTGATTTTCTTCCAAACAGAGCTTAACCAAAGTCACTCAAACACTTTTATATGATTGTTATATCAAGAACGTCTGTTTACCACCTTGTATAATACAGTAGCATTAGAGAATAATATTCTGCTTTAGAGAATAATATTCTGCTTTAGAATGAATAAATGAATTGTATTTAGTTTTTAGGCTGCTGGCCTATTAAACAAATAAGAGAAATAGAAATATGAGCATAAAAAGAAAAAAAAAATTTTTATATGTTAAGATTAGTGAAATTTTTGAATGCCATAAAAGATCATATATAATTACATATTGTATATTTCTGT
>JAQIWE010000269.1:0-25414 GCA_034698565.1 Campodea plusiochaeta
AATATTATCACATGAATTTTCAAATATCTCACTACAGTACATCATATCAAATGTGATAATAAAGAGCATCATAATTATATCATACAGTACAACTAACTTTCAATTTATATTATTTAAAATTAGGAAATGAACAATACGACTTTACAACACCCGTTTTTGAGAATGTTCTTTAGTCACAATAACAATGTAATGAAATTTACTTGATGGAGCATTTTCTTCTTCCTCTTCTGTTAATATATTATTATTATTATTTCTATTCGAAAAGGTATAATGTTTTATTATGATACATTACTATTAACGGAACTTTTAATTTTCAGTGAACATTATAAAGAGTACTTGATTAAACTAATGGTCATAAAGAAGGTTGACCCAGTGGCATATTTTACAACAGATGAAATGAAACAAATCTTGAATGATTCTGGAATTTCAATGTCATATTCTTTCATGGTTGAAGGAAAAGAGGATGACTTTAGGCAGGTTCGTAAATGCAGATTATATGGTGTAAAATTCGAATTAAATTCAAGTCTGGTGATATAGTTGATGACAGAAACTCGAACACCCCTCCCCCACCTTCTGGCATTTCAAGATATCCCTGATATTCGAGCTAAAAAAAATAACAGCAGTTTTTAATCGGTTTGTAATTTGTTAATTTTATATAGCTATGACAGTAACATCGCTATAATTATGGCATAATGAACTGCTGTGATTATAATTGAACAAATAAATCAGTCACTCAGGGCCAGATTAACGGGGGGGGGGCTAGGGGAGCTGCATCCCCGGACCGCCGGATTTTAGGGGCCACCTAAGAAATTTAAAATTCTGAATTTAAAAACGTAACTCTGAAAATGACAAGAAAAAGGGGAAAAAATATTTTAGAATATAATTATGAAATAGATCAAAATAAATCTTAAAACTAATAAACATTGAATTTCAAAACAATTTTCCTATTTCCCTTTTCCCTGCTCTACTATAAAAAATGTTGGATGTGTCTTCAAAATGGGACTTTTTCTATTCAAGTACCAACTGATGTAATAGTTAACAAATTTTTGTAAGATAGTCCATTTTCCCATTTTTTCTTATTTCTTTTTATTTTTAAAAATAGGTGGAAATTGATTGTTTTCAGTTAAGAGTACTAAAATAATTTGGAGCTCGTCCCCTCGCAAATTAATTAGTATTTGAAACAATGCTCTTTCACGTTAAAATAAGTTAATAAAATTCTATGTTTATCGATTTTCATGTCGATAATTTAAGAAAATGACGCCACACCCATTCACATTATTTTTCCTTCGAAACATATAGGGACCCTAAAAACCACAGTTCCTAATCCACCACTTCAGTCGCCATGCTGGTTTCTCTTAGCATAATCTTTTAGATAATGTATTGAAATCACTTTTCATTCCTGATTTACAATAAATTGAATTTTTATAATTTCACAAAACAAACATTCTTGATTCTACATAATCATGTGAAGTTATTGATTACTTTATTAGAATTTTAGAATCAATTATAATGGTTCCCTATTATTACAACATGTATGAATAAACATAACTGAAATTGCTCATCATTTAGTTGATGAATATAGCTATATAAAATATAATGTAATTAGGTTTTCTTATTTTTCTTTTCAGAAAATTGTGGAAACAATTCCATTGTCACAACAAGTTTATTACGAGACACAGCAAAGAATCAGATTAGCAACTACATATGTTTAATAACTTATCTGGATTTATATATGTCTATACAATAATAACATGTATTATATTAAATCTTTAATAAAATGTGACATTGATGGTAAATAAAAATTGATATTAAAATATTATAGGTACTTGATTGTCTACTTCAATGTATATACTGGAAAGATTAAAATAATGTACTAAATATATCATTGATTTTACATATTTTTATTTAACTATTATAAAAGAGGATATATTTAGTCACCTCATTATGTGAAATTTATGGGAAATAAGACTTCGGTGTGGGACATTTATCTGCTTGACACTTCGTTACATGCATCTTAGTTGTGTACCATTTCGATATAAGACTATTCATTGCAATAATGATGTTTTCTGGAAAGCCATCTAATTGCAGCTAGCTGATGAGATTGCAACATACATGTATGTGTACAGTATAGGGTGGTCCAGAAGTATTGACACTGCGTTTCCTAACTCTTAGTTACAAGACTGTTTGCTGCTTGGATTTCCGTATACTACAGTATTTACTGCTGTGATAATTATCATCTACATGAACTTTTAAATTTTCCATTTTCATTATCTTGTCATTGACATCATTCCATGTCTTAATCCGTTACCTTACAGCTTATTTTACCGCATTTTTAAGGCTAATATCTGCACAACCTGTGAATTCTGGGAGGTAAGAAAATGATTACGAGTTATTTATATCAAAAAGACTAATATAATGTTATAATATTTGAAAAGTCAATTTAGCTGCAGGCACGGTAACACTTTAAAGATTTTAGCGCATAAATTAAATGTTATTACGATGTTTGATACAGTACAGTATGTGTGCCGTGTAGTCTGTTATAGGTATACGATACGCTAAGTTCACCACAGGTCTTATTGTACTTGAGGTGTTGAAACATTGAACTACGTACTGTACTAATATTTAGAAATAAACTTAAAAAACTCAGAAGGTACAAACGGTTTACGTATTTGAAGAGAGTAAATAATAATAATATTTAAAAACTTCATTTCAGTAAACTTTATGCAAGTGCCGCACCAGTCTTGGATGTTAAGTAATGCAAATAATACATTCATGAAAAAGGAATCTGAATTCTGAAATAATTTTTGAAAATACGGCTTTTCATTCTAGTAAAAGCAATATTGATATAAATATAATTATTATTCTTGTAAACTATAAGACGTTAGTATGTTTACAGCTATAAATTTCAGGTGTTATCGTGTTTATAATACTGTACTCCAAACACTCCCTCTCTAAACAGCAACTTAAAAGCTGTCAGATTTAGTGGATTGATAAAACTAAGCTGTATCCTATAATATAACTTACAAGTATAAGAAAACAAAGCTCAAGGTCAACTGATACTCCAGCTTGATAAAAAGTCGTATATAACATTGAAGAAACTTAACACTAACAAAATCAGATCGATGCAAGTACATTAAGGATTCATTTTCTGCTGAATGCTCCCATTGCGAATTACTCAGGAACTTTTAAAACACGGTACAGTATATGAAAATGTTATATATTGCAATGGTTTTGTCTGTGTGTGTTGAACAGTTACCAATTCAGGCTTCGAACTTAGTTTAGGAAAGAATACAAGTTTTATAATTTCAATATAAATCCTTTTTATTCTTATACATAAAACTAGATAATATGTACTTTATACAATGGTGCTTCTTATATTTTTCTTTAAGTGTATATATCTGAGACTTTACTTAAATACTGCCCAGAGGAGGAGCCACGGGAAGGAGGTGTCAATGGATGACAAGAAATGTCTTGGCCGAGGTATTGTCTCCACACAGACATGTCTTGGCGGGGATCAGCCTTCTCCTTCGTATTTTATAAACATCTATGGCAATATAATTATGTTCCTTTCCTCCTAATTATCTATATTCCAGGAAGTACACCGGAGTAGTGAGGTTATCGTCATACCCTTTCTTAGTCCCCCCCCCCCCCCCCGAAATCAGAGTTCGTATTTCCGAAATATTCTTGACTTTTCTATTCTCAAAAAATGCCATATTTTCAAAATATCAAATTATTTTTAGAATATGAGAAGAATTGAAAATGTAACAATTTTTCGCTTAGTTTTACTATAACTTATTTAAAATTTGACTGTACACCGAGAGAATATCTCAAATATCACATGCATGGGTATTTTGTGTGGAAGTGGTCTTAATGTCTCGTACAATATTAACATCATTTTTGGAACTTCTGGATGATTATATTATTATGATCTTTCAATTAAATACATTGGAAAGAACATCGCATATGAATTGTAAAGCTCAATGCAATAATGAAGAGAGAAACAACAAATACCAAAAACTTCAGGTGAAAAAAAAAACGTTTCATTTTCATCTGAAGAAATCTATAAAAATGTACTCTATTGTCGAGTTGCGTTGCTTTACTATATTATTTACAGATCAATACGTTTTCAGCAACATTTTTTAACAATGAGAAATACCAAAAAAATATTAAAGTTACGATATCTGCTTTATATGACGTAATGGGAGTTTGCTTAGATTATTAAAAAATAATAGTAATCATGAATTACGGTTGTATAATTCTTTTTTTCTCTGCTCCCCAAACTGAATTTTTTAACATGTACTGTACAATTATTTTTAATATTGTGTATGCCGCGTCCCTGATTTGCAACAGAATTCCGAAAAAATTACATAACCTTCAATGACGAAAACAGGAGCTGAAAAATCTGTACCCGAAGATATTGATATACATTCCTTCCTACACTTTTCACAGCAAATGAAGCAATCAAAAATTATACACATATTGTGGCAATCCGGTTGAGTTTTGGAATTGGACTCTTCAATTATCAAAACGCTAGTCGCCTTTTAATATTTTTACTGGAACACGAGTAAAAAAAAGTGTTTGATCTGATAAAAGATAATCACTTTGATGAATATACTATATAATTATGTATAACAGCAATATTTACAAATATTTATAGAATCGTGTTTAATAATATTTCACGATTAAATAGTATTATGTTATAATTATAATGACGTCACATCTTATCAAATAATGTCATATCTTTTATTATCATAAACTGAAGTACTTTATATACTCCAACTAAACGTAATTCATTTTTATGAAGTGTTAAATGTTCAAGAAATGAGTGACCATGAACAGAACAAAACAAAATGATTTTTACCATTAGCAATGGCCTTTTGTTGTTCAAGGTAAAGTAACATGTTCAGGTCATCAGGAATTCAGGATACAGTACATAACTGTTAACTACTAAACTTAAATTTAAGACCGTATTAGACTTTAAGTTTAAGACCGCGTATTTTATTATCAAAACATTATGCAAGAAACTTCTATCCTCAGAAACACTATTATAACAGTGTATAGTTTTCAGATTAAAAACGCAAGCAGGAAGTAGATTAGTAATAAGATATATGATATTTAAAAAAAGAAGGTTTCGTGACATGTGTTTAGTAGTATTTGTATACGGTTTTCATCACTTGCTTAAGTTACTACACTCAAAATGAGTCGCGAAACCTGCATAAAACCTTGTGGGTTTAATTATAGTAAAGTGTAATTAAAACTTCATCATTATATTTTATAAAAGTCGTAATTCTATTCCTACATAAGCGGTGTATATGTATCATTGTAACATAGTGATATACTTTTGCATATTAATCTGAGATTAATCAAACTATTTAACTGTGCCTTACAACAATGCAAATAAACGATAGTACCTAGTATTGTCTATAACCAAAAGGGGCGTTACTTTTCATCTCACTTCATATATGTGTAACTAATTCCAGAAAATCTTTCATTTTAGTATTATCGGTTGTTTTTATGATTTATGTTGCACTTCCAAAATGGATGATGAATTAATCTGCAACATTTGTGGAGCATTTCCGGAATATGTATGTGCTAACTGTGAAGAATATTTATGTGAGACTTGCAATAATCTACTTCATGGCACTAGAGAAGGAGAAAATCATAAAGTAACATTACTGAAGGCAAGTGATGAATAATACTGATGCACAGTATAATGCTTTAATCTGTATTGTTAACCTATAGTTCCATCCTCACATCCTTAGGCTCAATTCTTCTGTTATTACAGTATGTATCTACTAAGTTCAGCACATTCGTTGTAACTCAGTTATGTACAATAAGAACCCATAAGACTTTAATTTTTTTAAAGAAATTCGGGCAAATCTTACAAGTTAATTTTAAATATAAAAGTTATCAAGGTTATCAAGGGTACTAAATCACCCGACTGTTGAATCCTATGGTCCTCTAATATTCAGTATAATATAATAACCTTTGATATTTAAAATTAACTTGTAAGATTTGCCTAAATTTCTTTAAAAAATTAAATAGTAAATAACTTGCAACGCTTCTATATAATGTATTAACCCATAAGACATTTTCCTTATACTTCTTGGAGCAAGTTTCCTCCGGAGCTTGCTCAAAATTTCTACTACTGTACTTACAGTATACAGTAATTGATACAATTTCATTAACCAAAATTTATATAAAAGTAGATGAAGAACTGATGTAAATATAAAGTCTACAGAAACTATATTTCATTATCTTTAAAACTCGATTTTTCACAAGCAAGAGAAGAAGAAAAATGATCACGTTTTTTCTTCCTCTCTTACCTGTAAAAAATCGAACTTTAAAGATATTCAAATATACATGTAGTTAGGCTTAATATTTACAGTTCTTCGCGTACTTTCCTATAAAGCTTATTTTATTGGTTCATCAAATTCTATCAATTTATTCTAAGTAGTCGAAATTTGAGCACACTCAAGGGAAAACTTACTCCAAGAAGTACAGTGTATAAGAAAAATGTCTTGGGTTTTTACATAACTGAGTTTCAACGAATGTGCAGAACTCAGGCACATAATAATATTCTTCTCAGGCGTTTCCGTACGTCGGAATTGAAAGTATACCGACTCTCAGAACCAAGGTAGCAAAAACTCTCGATAGAACTTTCGTATTTGAGTTTAGAGTAGCTTATTACCAACAGAAACTAGTAATGCTTTATATTTTAATTTAAGTGTTACCCATTTTAGAAAATAGAATTTACCCCTTAATAGAATTTAAATAATCAATTAGGAACAGATAATTTGAGTAAAATTAAATTGAATTTCAAATTATATTTCTAACTAAAAAAAAGTATAAGAACAATCAATAATGAAAAAAAAAACGAGGTGAGAACTAATTATTGTATTTATGAGTTATTAATTAAGTTTAGTGTTTTAAACAGTATAACAATACCCTGCTCTCAGAATCATAAAATTTATTTCGCAGGAAGAAGACGATGTTGCAAGAGACGAAATTGCAATATTTGGAAATGGGCTGGCTCAAGAAAATGTAAGAAACAATGTACATCAGTATAACAAAGTGTTATGTTTTGCATTATTATTTTACATTTTTCATAAATCTCACTAGGAAAACTGAAGAAATGTTCCATCTTAATTTTTAAGAAATGTGATTTAATAACCTATTATTATAATTAACACTGGCAGAAGTGTATAGCCTGTAATATCGTTTTTCTATTGTGTTAAAAAATCACTGATAAAATGACTAAACTGTTGCTAAAATATGGAAATAAGAAGAAATTTGAGACCATGTCACAGAAAAGTTAAATTATTATCATATTCTCAAACAAAGGAAAAGCTAATATTTTGGTTATTTGAATATATGGCGCTTGAATTTTTTAATCATTTTAATAATTATGTATGTGGTAACATTTAACGTAAAATAGTTTAGAGGTCCAAAAATGTTATCAATATTGACAAAATAATTAAACTAATTTTATTACATCAATATTACGTTTCATGAGAATAATTGCAATCTAGCGGGTATAGCAAAATTTCGTTGAATTCTTAATTTTCTAACTTGATCAGATTATTATGAATATGTCTATTTACTTTATGTTCTCCTACATTCCAATACGTTAAAGATCAAAAATTATCAAATAATAACAAAGATCCTAAAAACGAATCATACAACACAAAATAATTTTTCATTGTATATGGAATTGCAAATATGAAAGGGAATAGAAGAAAAAGTGATAAAAATAACATGAGATTTGTAGAATATTTAGTTATGTTATAACTTTGTACAATGTACGTGATGTGAATTTACGTAGGCGACTTGATTAATGATATTAAAAATTTATGTATTTATATAAAGTAATGTACAAAAAGCAGCCTAAGAATTTCATTTTTCCTTTTCAATAGGCGACCCTATTAGCAGCTGATTTATTCCAAGCCCACAAACTAACGGACAATCAAATACATATTGTAAACGAATTACTTCAAATGGATTTCAAAATACTACAATGTATTCTTGCAGCAAAAGTTTCACAAAATATAGAAGATGCCATCAGTAATATCAGCGAATCATTGTTATGTAATTTAGGAAACTGTAATGGAAAATCAATAACTGATAACCAAGTAAGTGTAAATGTCTGTGAACTCTGTGATAGGCTGTATACTTTTCTGTCAATCCTACAGTGTATTTGCCCGAAGAAATTACATTCAAATGTTTTCCCGCTTGACTGGTGAGGAACCAGTTGAGGTGACAAAAATTTTTAGCAAGAATAATTACAGCTTTTCTTTCAATATATTTTTTTCCATGAAATAAAATACTTTCTATTACTCAATACATTGTAATTTCATTTTTTTATCCTTTATAAAAGACCAGAAGCAATTTATTTCAGAAGACAATTTTTATGTTCCGAACCCCTATCGAAGTATCTTCTAGAAGGCTCCAATCTCAGGCGTAATACAAATATTTTACGTAAATTTTCAAGTTTAATACAAACTCATTATCAAACGTTTTATAAAATCAATATTTATTTCATAAAAAAATATTTCCTGAGAAAATAATAACAAATTAGAAAATAATCGTCTTCTATTCAATTTGTTAATTCGAAAAACTTTTAGAGTAATTAATGTCTACATTATTTTTTTAAACGTTTGCTGAAAGAACCTTTTATGTACAAAATTATCCTGGTATCTGCCTTTTTCATAAATTCGGATTCTTTTTTAGGATTTCTTTGTGTTTCTGAGATGCAATCATAAGGCTTGTAATCGTTGTGCAACAAACTATTTTCGCACTCAGTTACAAGGTGATTTGTGCATGGCAGTATGTCCTGTATGTCAAGAACCAAAGAATCTAGATGATGAAGAAATAGCAAACGAGTATTGTCAACATTTGATTTTAATATTGGAGACTATGGGTACTGATGCACAACTGTATAGTCAGATTCAACGGAAATATAAAAGTGTTAACTTGAAAGAGGACACAGAAAATGACTTTATCAGTTCTCTGGTAATTATAATAGCTGGTTTTAAGTGTATTTACAACTACTGTATAATAGTCACCATAAGTATACTATAGTAAAATACAAGCACATTTCATAGTTACAGTTTTATTGTGGTGTTACACATTGCGGAGTAAAAAGATGGGAAATTTTTAATACTGTATATTGAAGATTAAAAGTGAAAATAAAAATAATAAAAATAACTGTATTTTCTTCTACCACTCAAAATAGTTTTTTTTTTAATGTTTCTAATTTTTAATTCTCTGACGAGTAATAATGAAATATTCTGAAGAATTCTCTTGCGATTACATGTACAGTATGTAAACGTAAAGGTTACTGTTCTATCACCTGGTAGAATAGAAAAGTTAATATATTTATTTATACAACAGGAACAATAATTCAAATAAAATATCTCACTCTTTTCAGGATGCTGAGGTTCTTGTAAGAGCACATATTGATAACAATACTTATCAAACTGATTTGGCAAATGGAAAGATAATCGACAGGGAATGTCCACTTTGTTTTAACACAATTGATGTAACAGAGGTATTGTATCTAAATGCTTAGAAATGTTATATAGATATCCAACACTTTTGTACACCCATGTTAGAGCAACGATAATATTTTCCAACTCTCCAATTGCGCGAAAAGTGATCCTGGTGGTTGAACTACATCCACGAGGACCAGGGGAGTAGGTGTAAGATAGGAAAATCACTTTCTAAGGAAAAATACCACCTTCTCTGTGTATGGTGCTATAATATTTTGATTGAAATGTGTTCTATACTGTAGCTAAATATCGTATTACCTTGAGAATATAATCCCAAGGAAATTATTTTGGACTTCAAAAATTGGAAAATAAGTGCTTTTTCCCTATATTTCAAGGGTTTCCATCACCCTGGTGCCCCATCTTGGATGAAGGTCAACCGATAGAGGCGCTTTACGCGCAAATGGACAATTCAAGCATAATCTTTGTTGTTAAATATTTTTCATTCAGCAGGTCTATTATACAGTACTTTAGAACGGTCATTTAACATATTTTAGTGAATATATTTTTTTCTTAAAAGAAAATGATGCGTGCTTCCATAGCACTTCTACTGGTCTTCTGAATGGCAGTAACAGTCAACTTCTCTAAATTGTAACAACGTTTGTGATAGGAGTACAATAAAAACTGTCATTTTATCTGTTAGAAAAGCATCTTAGAAAGCCATTAAAATAAAATTAGTCAAAATATGTTCATAATTAACCAAGCTGATCTATCTGGTGATCTTTGCTGGATTATTCATATTTTTCATAGTATTTAGAAAATTTTCTTTCGGTATTTAGAGAGTTAAAAATGTATTATTATCACTGGAAAGAAGTTCCCTGTCTATGTGCTTATATTATAGTAAAAAAGACCATAATTTTATGAAAATTGCTATTACTATAACTGATGAAAGGTATTTTAATTTCAGATGTTCAGCCTGATGAATTGCGATGATTCTATCTGCAAGGAATGTGCTGTTGATCATTTTACTGTTTGCATTAGAGAAGAAAGCATTCTGTTATTAAAATGTCCAATCTGTTTCCTGCCAAATATGGAAGATCAAACTAAAGATGAAATAACTGATTACTTTGGTTGGATGTCACATCTTCTCAAACCAATTTTAGAAGATGAAATTTATCAGTTATTTTTAAGTAAAGTGAATGAATACTCATTTTCTGACGAACCAGACTTTGTTGGAATCTCCAAAAATGATAGGCCTATAGTAAGAAAAAATAAATTTGGTGACCTTTCTTAATTATTTGAGAAATGACAATAACTGTGGCAAAAAAATTTGAATATCAATTTTTGTACCGCAATCAATATAAGAAACTCATAAAAGCTCTCAAATAAGTTTTAAGAAGAAGAAAAAAAAAGAGTAATTTCTAATAAAACAAATTATTATTTTCAGGAATGTCCAATTTGTTTTAACACAGTTGATGTAGAAAAGGTATGTACAGTACTGTATCTGAAAACAGATTTCTGTATTACTTACTACACTTTGTTGCTGTTGGTCGGGTTTTTCTTAAATGTCAGCGATAATTTAACAAAGAACGAAATATATGCTATTAAGAAAACACGGATAATTATAGAAGAAGTTGGAATTAATTGAATTCAATTTAATGTGATATGTTAGTTACTGTTCAGCTGTATTTTCCTTTATAGCTTGAAATTCAAATGTTTAGACTCCTTCAGGAAATTTGAGGTCTATTTGGTAGTGACACCGAGGCAAAGTGTGTCATTGACTGAAAACCTATTTAGAAAGAAAATAATATTTAAGTCAAAGAAATTCCTTCTGATTTTCCCACTTTTTTAAATGAAATAAACTGCACAATCAATTATAGTAATACTGTAATTCGTGTTTTAAGTATTATTACTGGTACCCTCTACACATTCTCATTTCAGTTGTTCAGCATGATAAATTGTAATGACTCTGTCTGCAAGGATTGTGCAATTCACCATTTTACTGATTGCATTAGAGAAAAAAGTATACTTTTATTAAAGTGTCCATTGTGTAATTTACCAAATATGGAAGAGCAAACGAAAGATGAAATAGCTGACTACTTTGGGTGGATGGAATATCTTTTGAAACCAATTTTGGAAACTGAAACTTACCAGTTGTATTTAAGAAAAGTCAATGCATACGCGCTATCAGATGATTCAAACTTTGTGAACTGCCCTAATGATAAGGTAGGAAAAAATGTTTCGGTATTGATAACGTACAGTATGTTATTGTGCAATAAATAAGTGAGAAAATGCCATAAGTGTAAACCTATTACTAAGCAACTATTTTCAAGAAAAACTTTTATACGAGGACATGACTTACTGTAAATCATCAAGAATATAATGTTCACGAAATCCAACTCTGACACCAAATATTGTGAATATCATCATATTATGGATTAGATCTCAACCAAACACATTACTTATGACGCTAGTGTATAGGTGGTTTGATCATTAAATAAATTCTATAATTTTCATGTGAGAAGTTCATTCAAAAGTAGGATTTTTTTTCTACTGAAGCAACAATTTTCATTAAATTTTGGGTAACGTTATTTCTTGCCATTTTATGAAATTTCGATCATTTTTAACCATTTTTTTAATATTTAGTAAAATATTTTGATGAAGCTAAAATGAAAACAGACGGCTTCATATAGTAAGCTAAAATGTGGACCAAATAAAGGTGGGCTGTGCAGTTAAGCGTTTGTAGCAGCAAATAAAATATTTACAAATAAAGATAACTTACTTAAATTCATGTGGAAGCTTTGATACTGAGTATTAACATATGACATACAGTATGTCATGGACTCCTAAATCAGTTAATGTAAGAGAATTTCCTTCGTAAAATATTTCCAGTTTATCGTAAGCTCATTTTCAAACAGTAGTAGAGAGTACTGTTTGAAAATGCTTTTGAAATAAACTGGAAAATTTACGAAGGAAATTCTCTTTCATTTACTGAGATAGGAGTCCATCAAATATGTCAAAAGTACTAACTTAATGTTTATTATTTTCTTAGTGCCAAAATGGTTATATTGGAAGACCAGAATTAAAGAGGTATCAATGTCCATCGTGCAGTACGACAATATGCAGTAAATGCCGAGAACCAGTAAGTTCATTACAGAAGAATTGTGTCTTTGATTCTTTAAATTTACTTCTCTTTCTGCCATTTATAGAAAACGCATTTCACATTAAGTTGCTTTCATTTGCTTTTGTCAAGTTCAAGTTCAGATATACTTAAGTTATTTTAATCACAGTAATGTAATAATGTCCATTTTGTTCTATGAGTTCTTTAAGTTAATTAGTACAAGTATATGAATCGCTTTGTGAAAATTCAGTGACTTACTTCTGGTGGAATATATTGTTTTTTTTATAAATAGTTCTCGTCATCACTAATACATCAATAAAAACTTGATTCCATTTTGTATATGAAAATTACCTACAGAATAATTATAATTTTATTGATCACAGAAATTACATATCCATAACAAAATATTTTCCAGTGGGAACAACAGCATGAACACTTCACATGTGCTGAATTTAGAGACTGGAAGAATGGAAATGATCCAGAATCAACTGGAACATTCTTGAATAGTTTCTTTGTCAACAATGGAATTACTTGTCCAAAATGTAACATCAAATTTGAATTTGTGAGAGGAGGCTGTATGCATTATAAATGTACTCAATGTAACTTTGAATTTTGTGATTGTAAAAATGAATTTCATAAGGGACCTCATGATAATTGTCAGATGTCAGGTTTACATGCACATCATCCTAGGAATTGCATGTATTATATTAGAGATGAAGATATAGAAAATCAACAGCATATACTACAAGTAAGTGAAGAAAAAGTTTTTGTTAGTTGTTTAATTTAGTCTGCTGAATAAATAAAAATTTTCAATAATTAAGTGTTGAAAAATATTTTTATTAACACTTTCATGTACACAATTTTCTTCCTGGTTTCATTTTCTTTGTACACATATAATTAATTGCTCATATAATATCAGAGTTTTGTACAAGACAGTGTTCATATAATTTCAGCGTTTCACTTATTTTTCACAAACCACGCTAAATACACTATACATTGCTCTCTTTTTCAAAGTTAATTTTGTCAATTTCTATATTAATAAGAAGACTGTATTTATTAGGGAAGGAATACAGTAAAATAAACCGTATAGATCTAAATATTAAACTTAATTTCTGTAATAAAACATTATGGTATTTTGAACTTGAAGAACTCATAAGCTAAAGAAATGTATAAAATTTGGAACCAAAGATCCAAGGAAAGAGGGAATCACAATAGAAATAATGGTAATGCTGATAATATTGCTTAAATAATACATGTCTAATAAATAGAACCGATTTCTCTGTAAATAATATTAATAAACAGTACTGCCCTACTTTTTCTTGATCATTCCTAACAGACTAACAACATTGATTTTGAGACTCGTGTAGATGGTTTACGGAACAATGCGGGATGTCGATTAATTATTCAGGAAGATCCTGGTAAACCTGAAGAACCATGCAATAAACCTGTTGAAGAAGGCAATGCAGGATACTGCGAGTAAGGAATATATATATTTTTATTAACCTTTTACGTACGTGACTTTTGTATTTTAGAAACTAAGGTTTAAGAGCTAGCAGTTTCTACACCCTTTTTTCGTTATCACTCTTATTTGCAAAATCGTTTTAGACCACTTGAGTTTCTGAAAATTTCTCAGTGAAATATTAATTTCCAAAAATATCTTATACTGTATTTTAATACAAACTATTCTCAATTAATTAATTATATCAGAAGTATTGTGATGCAGCAACGGTAATAACTACTAAGAAAGGCTGCCCTTGCATCTTTCATTCAAGACTGTGGCTTGCCTTCAGTTACTGTGTATACTGTACAGGGTGTACACGAAAGATCGCAATACCTAAATAACTCTTGAACTATTAATTTTAGAATATTGATGTGAATTGCAAACTCAGAGTAAAAATTTTGAATTTTCAGATGTCTTTGTCAATTTTGTTGTTGGACCAACAAGTAACGCTACAGCGATGCCAAGTTTCTTAAAATAATAGCCATCTTGTCCATGGACAAAGTTGCAGAGATGGAAATTTCAGTTTCAAAACAGGTCATAATTTTTGCTGAATTCTCATCTAAACTCATTTTCCAGACCCCCTAAATACAGTAAAAAGGGAAAGATAACAACATGCTTGATGAGATATTCCCCTTTTCTGGTGAAATTTTTCTGTATTCAGGGAGTCTGGAAAATTGAAAATACGTTTAGATTAATATTAAGCAAAATTATGCCTTGTTTTGAGCCTGAAATTTCCAGCTCAGCAACTGTGTCCACAGTCAAGATGGTTGTTCCTTATTACTTTAAGAAATTTGGCATCGCTGTAGCGTTAGTTGTTGTTCCTACAGCAAAACTAACTACGCCATCTGAAAATTCAGAATTTTTACCACAAGTTTCTAATTCACATCAATCATCTAAAATTAATAGTTCATATGTTACTTCGGTGGTGCGATCTTTCGTGGACACCCTGTATTTAAACTACTGTTATGATCTCGACTTCTCTATTCGTCAAATACGTTCAGTGCAATAACATTAACCTTGAAACTCAATTAATATTACGTTTTGCAAAATGTAAAATGTCATTCTTAAGAATTCAGATTTAAAATGGGTATATTTTTACATTTACCGCTACTTAATAAATCTTACATTAACTGATATAGCATGTACAATTATATTGGTCAAACATAACAAGATGGGTGACCTTTATCAATGCACTGTAATAAAACTTTCTGCAGTATCTGCACTGTTTCCGTTGAGATATTATTGCTTTGCTTTATACTAATTGTATTACCTGCCGATACGGCTTTATGATGACAATAAAAACATTATTATTATTCTATTGAAGGGACTAGACAGCCATTTTTCTACTTTTTGAGTTCTGTTAATAGCATTTTTTGTTAATTTTTTTATGATTTTTGGAAAAGGAATGAACAAAATCGATCCAGTCATTTTGTAGGCACGTCCATCTGAAGTTCACCGAATACCTTATAGGGCACCTGAGATACCTGTGAACCTCATTTTCAAAATCTTTCGGAACTTATAACTTATGAACCATAAGTCAGAATTTGATCATTCTTTTTTTTTTAAGTCTTAAAATAAATTTATTTATTTAATAAAAGCTGTTTGGTTGTTGTGAAGTTATTAGATACTGAGTTCCAAAAATTCACTTCACAGGTATAACTCCTCTCATGGTGGTTTTTACAAATCATCATATCTCATGAACGGAAAATAGTAGGATGATAATTTTTATAACAAAAGCAAAAAATAATAATACTATCAGTATAATAAAATTAAAGGAAATCTATTTCGCTGTCCAGTCCCTTTAATATTTCATTCAAGACTATTGAAAGTCACCCGCTTTGTCATATTTGGCCGACTAATAAACATCCTCCATGATTGTAAAAATAGGTTCATAAATAAATTTTCAATTAATTTCTGTATAATAATTGAATTTTCATATTTATAGGAAGCACTATAAGGAATATTTATCAACTTTAATCCTCAAGAAGAATTTGGAAGTAGTTTCAATTTATGACGCTTTTCAACTTGATCTTATTATTACGAGAGAAGGAAAAACAGCTCCAATGAAATTGAGGAGTACAACAGATCACCAATATGCAGAAATATTACGAAAGGTAAAAAATAACAATAAATGTTTTAAAAAAATGAAGAAATATTTGAGAATATTTAATACATTATTTTTATATTTTGTAAGGTATTCACTAACATTGAGTTCAAAGGATGTAAAGGTGTAAGGCGATAATGAATTGAAAAACTTTCGAATTTTATTTGCCATTTTTTTTATTTTGTTTCGGAAGTGATATATATTTTTATTGTTATTACATTATTACTTACATTAAAATCCCAGTTCTCTGATATACGTCTCTAAATTAATTAATTTAGTTTTGTTGCACTTTTACTTACTGTACATAGTGCAGAAGACCAAATAAGGTTCTGTTGGTCAATCTTATAACAACCATACTTTATCCATGCACGTTTAGAAAAAGGCTAGAGCGATTTCCCTCAGTATCCATACACATATTTTCATTATGTTGTAACATTTCTCTCGTTTGATGAAGAAAATTCATTACGATAACTTCTTGATTGATCATTGATGCATAATACTCAAAGTTATAGAAATATCATTTTCAATAGTTCACCATCAGAAAGTTACTGTCATTAGTCAGAATGGGTTATTCTGATAATTATAATAATTAGAGCAAACCATGCATAAAAAATGTATGTTTTCGGATAAAATATTAAATGAATGCATTTAATATTTTAGCCGAAAACACACTTTATATTTTTATCAATTTCAATAATTTTATTTCAGTTTATTGTGGACAACATCCCATTGAAATAAGTGAAATATAGAAGAAAACAATATCATTCCAAAGAAGTCAACTACCTCATCTACATCGTTGTTGAGTTATAAAATATTTTATGTAAAGTACATCATGTTAAAATTGAGTATAATATTAAAGCATTCAAAATGTACAGCAGATATGACAATGTTACTTCATTTATTACAAATGTAAAAGAAATGAAAAAAAAAATCGCGTAAGGCAATAATGGAGCAGTGCCCCATCAGGTTATTTGGAATCAGAGTTTTCAGTTCATACCAGGAGTGAATACCCAAATAACTACCATAGATAATGATACTGTATTAAATATATTTCTGGATCTAGTGACGAAGTCAAACCATTTATCCATGCTGTGTCATATATTGAGAGAGCTTACCTGTATTAAACAAACCAATAATCACTATACTAACTAGTTGATTGCAGCAAGTACGAGGATTATAATAAAGGTTAATAAATAATATATCAACATATTAATCTGTATTTTTAATGAACAATAAGTGTCGTTTAAAATATTTTTGGTATGGATTCAAGAGGTGCAATCATCAATAAAGTACAGTAGGCACGACACTGATTCCTCATTCCATAAAATACGTTCAAGAATGTGCAGTTTGGAACAACAACAGTAATAGACCCACATAATAATAATCGTCTTCAGATTATTACGATTCTGTCCACCCGCAATAATATTTATTTTGTCACCACTACATTCAGCAGACAAAGATTAATGACTTTACGGATTCGATCGATAAGTCTCCAGCATCCACGGATATACAGCGAATTTGTATACCTGCTGCGCCTGTGCGGTATATTGTACGACGCATGTTATATGATATAAGAAGATTTGAAGATTATTCTTGGCTACTTTTGGAGCAGTAGTATTTATTTTTGTCTATTTCTGAAACTGCATTGATAGGACGTCTTGCATATTATAATTATTAACGGTGAGTGTATATTTAATATTTGGTGTATTAAGTTCCTGATCATGATTCATGATTATGAGTTATTATTTTTAAGTTGGTAGATAAAATGAAGAAAAAAACATTATAAATTTTTACTTTAAATGGAATTAATGACTGTTATTACACGCTGATATACACTTTAAAAATATATTTTCACGTCAGCTGTAAGAACAAAAATAAATTCAAATTTAACTATTAGAAGATATTTTCCTTGTTAGGAGAAAGCGTACAGGTACTCCGTAACTGTCGCTACTATAAATTGTGTTTCTGATACTATATAAATATCCTTCTAGTATTCTGAATAAATTGTAACTTAATACAACATAGATGTCTTTGAAATATCAATAATTATTATTATTTTAATATCTACAGTACCACCTCGATAATATCATATTTTTTTCTGTTTCAGAGATTTTAATCGTTCAAGGAAGATTTACTAAAATGAAACTGTTTCACGCAAATTTGTGTTGCGGAAAAGTTTCGCTAACTACTGGAACAACAATTATTGCATGGCTTTGTATTGTAAGTAAATTAAATGTTGAACTGCTGAATAAAACAGTTCTGTTGATGTAATTCAATTTTGTTTCAATTAATCGTGTGCAACATGCAGTATATTTCCAACAATAATGAAGCAAAGGAAAAATAAAAATATCCATCTTGAATTTCGATATTACCTATTTTTATTATGTAAGGTTTTAATTAAGAATTTCCATATTTTTAGTATACTGTACATGCAATTCTTCAACAATATATTTTTGCCATTGCAATATATCACTTATGGTTTTAACCCATTTTCTTATATTGATGTACATTATAACACTTGACTTTACAAGAAAGATGATGTTTGTTGAAATGTTTCATTTAAGTCTAATAACTGTAAAATCATAAAGATTTTTATTAACTGTTTGAAATTGTCATATGTAAATATATTTACTCAATAATATGATAGTTGGATGGCTGCAGTAACACCAAAATAAAAATAAAAAATGTTGCAGAAAGTTTCATAATATTATTGATATTCTAGATGTTTATGTAATCCTTGTTCGATGTTGTTATCTTTGTTGTTATTACTCCTTTTCGAATTTATTGCTTCCTATGATACGTATTTAACAATGAGCTTAGTGGCATGCATGTGGATGGAAAAAAACTTGTACGGTAAGAAAGAGAAATATCTCTTAAATTAGGAACATCATAATTAATATTATTGAGGCATGTGTGTCTGTAATGCAGTGGTTAACGCTCCAGCTCGATAAGCTTGGAGGTGATGGTTCGAATCCCACCGGACGTATGAATATATTTTTTTCATCTATAATTTATTTTAAGGTTTATATATATTTTATTTAATCAAATAGGAACATCATTTTCATTAAATTGTCATCAAGTTGATTAATATTCTTTGTTACGCACGGCATTGAAGGTGACCACATCAGTACAAGTTCCTCAACTGCCATCATCATCTCGGAAATCATCGACAAAATCTGTGATACGGTTAATGAAAAATTTCAAAATAAATTAGAAAAAATCATCTCAGATATCAATTATTTATTAAACCACTTATTAACATTAAAAATCGTTTTTGCGATTTTCAAAAGAGTCTCAAAAGAGAACCTATGAAAATTCTCTTTGTACAAGAAAATGTAAAAGATCACCAAGTCCATAGTACCACCATACAGAAATGGAAAAAGTTTGGTTCCAATTAACTCTTCGTCATTAGAATGTATTTATTTGGATAAGCCCTATCACTGACGTTCATATACTTTTGAACGTTAAAATAAATCTCTTTGATAAAGAAATTTCGAACCAAAATGGATGAAATAAAAAGTTTATCTATCTTAATGCTGAAAGTCAATTTTCCCCCTTGTCAACAGTGGCGAAAATTGACTTTTCGCCACTGAGTGCGGAAAGTAAAATAACAGAATTTAACAATATTACTCACGGTTTTTTATAGCGCCATTTCTATAATTTTGCCTAAAATTATCGTATTTTCGACTTCATTTATCTGTTGGATCGAATGTTTCACTCTATTTTTCTATTTCTGGAACGTTAACTGACCTAACTCGTCATAATATGTCATTTCATCAAATTGAAATTTTAAAATACAAATTCATTGATTTGCAATGCTCAATGTTAAAGAGGAACCAAGGGTAATGGTGTATAATAAAAATGCATTAATTTAACAATGTTTATTGATACTTAATTTAGGTTATTTTTATGTTTTCAGCATTAAAATAGATAAACTATTTTATCAATTTATACTTGTACATAAAATGAAGTATTATAAATTTTGTACTTTTTGGCAATTTCGTAAATATCGAGTGTCAGTTTGCACTCGGACGCCTCTTTAGATAAAGGCAATAAAATGAAGCCAAAATTATAGCCAGATAAATATACAGCTTTCGTCAAATTAACTAAGTGGGATTTCACTGAGTTTCCAAAAGCGTATTGTAAAATAAAATCATACTCTCAACGTACTTTGTAACAGCGAGAAATTTTCGTTAAAATTATAAACCGAACATAATTAAATAAATAAATGTTTATTGAAAACCCAAGTACATGAAGGCCAGTGAACATTATGCGCAAGTATAGGGTGTCCCATTGGAAGGTGTATGATTGTTTTTATAATAAAACTGGTAATTTTTAGAATTTTACATATTTTTTCATTTCAATGTAAATCAGACAACTCTGTAATACTTTCCTAATCAAATATAAGCCCAATATCATCCATCGTTTCACCCAAAGATGATCTCTGTTTTGGTCAATTAGACAATTATCTTTAATTTATTTCATTGATCATCTTCGTAATGTTCACATTTATCTTACTTTCCAGAGCTAAAAGTGTGAAAAAATTAGTAACGTTATTATGCGCGATCAAAAGAAAAACTGATTTTGGAAAGTAGCTAAATTACACGAAAAAAGCCAGTTACAGAACAACGACAAAAACTCAATTTTAATGATTTGCGCGAGTTTTATATTGGTTCTATTGTTTTTCAACTTTGTATAGCAAATTTCCCAGGTGTCTGTATAACAAAATTCTAATATGATATTGTTTTGATAAACAGATTAGAAAATGGCGTCCAATTCACGTCATTCAGCTCTTGCTGGGACAACCGATACAATAGAAAATTTTCTTTAAACAATAATTAAATAACAAATAATAATTTGTATAAAAATAAATGGTAATAATAATAAATGCTGATACTTTTCTACTAGAATTTTGAGAGAGTAACCTTTAAGTGAGTTGGGTGACCATTACAGCATAGTATTAATGATATGTTTTCTTTTTTATTTCAACAATATATTTATTACAATACGATGAAACGTAATTATTTCCTGAAGAGGCAGCCTGTGTGTATATTGATGGGGTTTCTCACATAGTTATAATATTGGCATAATGAACTCACAAAAATAGAATGTCTTGTCACATCCATCGTCTTTGTTATTACAGGCTTTCTCTAATGGAACGCACTTTAATACTCCTGATGAGCATTGGAATTCACTCAATTCATCTGTTTCAAAAACACTTGAGTTATTATGAGGAACTGTGGAAAATAATTTCATGCATATTTTGTCAAAGTATAAAAGAAAGTTCATTATAAAATTTAATACTATAGTTGAAAATAAAGCGAATATTAAGTGGAAATCAAATCAAAATCATGCAATTTTTTTCTGGTATGTCAGTGAGCATTGTTAATTAGAAAAACCTAATTTAATAATACATTTAACAGAACTTTATTTATTTTTCAGATATTACAGACATACAATAAGTTAAAAGATAAACACAATTACAAAAAAGAGAGATCTTAACTGGGAAATATTAGAATATACAGGGTGTCACCGAAATATTGATCCACATGAATATCTCCTGAAACACTAATTTTAGAATATTAGAGTAAATTGAAAAATTGTTTTAAAATTTCTGAATTTTCAGTCCGTTTCACAATTAGAAACATTGTAGAGTGATCCAGTGATACCAATTTTTTTTTCAAATAATAGGAAACAGTCATCTTGTCTGTGGACAGAGTTGCAGATCATGAAATTTCAGGTTCAGCATGTCATAGTTTAGACTTAATTTTCATCTAAATTTATTTTCCAGACCTCCAAAATATAGCAAAATTATCATAAAAGGGAATTATGATACCTGGTTGGAAGTGGATATTCCCCTTTTATGGTGAATTTTTGCTGAATTGAGAGGTTCTGGAAAGTAGTTTGGATTAAAATTAACCGGAAATAAATTATGACATGTGCCGAACCTGAAATTTCAAGCTCTGCAAATTTGTCCACAGACAAGATGGCTGTTCCCTATTATTTTAAGAAATTTTGGCATCGCTGGATCACTCCACAGTGTTTTTATAGTGAAACGGACTATGGCATCTGAAAATTCAGAATTTTTAATACAACTACGCAACTTACAGTATAATATTTTAAAATTCATCTTTCAGGAGATATCCAGGTGGATGGATATTTATGGGAGAGTAATTACAAAGAAGTAAATTACAAGGCTCCAACTTTTACAATTCATATCATACAAGAACAAGATATGCCAACAAAAATATGTTTCTATGAAATATTCCAAGGAGAGTTCTTACCTGGTTTGTATGAGTAGTCCGATGAAGCCCAGGCGCCCTAAAAATAAGAGAAAAGGTGAAGTTGTGAAAATAAATATTTTCCTAAGAAATTAATTAAAACGGAATTAAAAATTTAACAACAATTGAGAGAATGTATACAACATACTTACCATACAAAAGAAGGTAATAACAACAGTGCATAATGTAATATTGTAGTTCATGATTACAGTATTTTACAGTTATCGTGTATTTAGTAATGTATTAAATAACGTAAACTATGACACATCTTTTTATACGTAATTCTAGTGACAAACTGGCAAATTATAATATTCTGTTTATGAGTTTTTTGAACTTACAGAAAACAGTATGATGATCATAAAACATTCAGTAATAAATAATATTTTATTATTTAAGTATATTGATCCTTTTAGTGTAATGGGTGCCAATAAAATATAATGGAAAGTAAATGTATTACCCAATATTTGTTTAAAAGCAAATTATATATGGAATAGGCGCCGATAGTTTTACAGTATAGCTAGATGGAGAGGGTAAATGACCATCATGTAAAGTGCTGGGAATAACTATAATAAAAGTAAATGGATTTGTATCGTAAAATAAAAACACCGAGGAAAACACGAAAAAATAGAGTACATTATGTTTTATGACTATCATATTTTCAGGCTGTAAGTGCAATTAGTCATAAACTAAATTTCCATCATTTTTACAAAAACAGAATTTTGTATAAATAAGTACGATCATTCAGGTAATATCACAGTTTACGTTGTTCAGTGTTTTATCCTCGCACTAAATACAAGAAATATTCTGTAATCATGAAGTTCTGTATTATAATATGCACTGTTGCTATTCTTTTTTTTAGCATGGTAAGTATATCAGAGTGGAAATTAGGAGACTGCTCTCAGTTCCAATCATTAAAAAAATAATAACGTACAAAATCCGTGCAGCAATTTTATAAATACAGCCAGAATTTTACAGATAAATAAGTAATATTTTCTGAACTTATGCGAATGATGAGAAAAGAATTTCATTTCATGAAATATCTTGAAATTTACATAAAAATGGGTTGTTTTCACCTTAATTTTTCAAAAGTTTTTTTGACATGACAACCAATGATGACACTACTAGGAAGGTCATCGACATCGCTTTGAAACTTGTCATAACTCATAAAACGAAAGTAGTATAGGATGATTATTGCTATTTCACTGTCAAAGTGTAAAAAAAAAGATTTTATTTGGCTTATGTTCAATTTAATTATCGCATAATCTTTCCATTTAATTTTAATATATTGTTTATGTATTTCTGAACAAATAAAATGAATAGCCAATTACTTATTAATAATAAAATTTATGAATCTTTTCCAGGATATTGATTATTCGCATGCAACAGCACCTGCACCGTGTAAGTAATGAGTAAGATTAGTAATAATGCTGTGCTCTAAAGAACTCAGACATCATATTATGTATTATAAATTCAACATTACAATATATTTATGTTAACTATAACAAAAAAATCAATCAACTTTTCCAGTGTTCCCATTACATGAAAAATAAATATTTTAATTGATGCCTTCAGAGCCAAATTTAAGTGAGAACGGAGTGGGGGTACCAGGGTTCAGATCCCCATCCCTCCACCCAAAAAATAAGTAGCAGTTTTTTTATTGTAATTTTCCAAAACTATAATATTATCATTAGTGACAAATACGATGGTGACGCTTCGTGTACAGTGTAAGATACCGAATATATAATACCTCCCTCCAAAAATAAATCCTGTTTAAATCCATGTCTGTTTTACATCTCTAATATAAGAAATAAAATCATAAATTAAAATAACTACTGCGTATTAGATTATAATAACCTTATTAATTATAATAGATATGTGCAGCCATAAAATTGTATTTCTGGAAATTAATAAAGTTCATAAAGATTAGCAATGTCATGTATTTATAATATTCTATTTAAAAAAATAATACTATCCATAATATTATTTTACCATTTCAATACATTAATATTCAAAGTACAGGTTAACTAGAAGGTTCTTCTAGGACTAAAAGATCACGTGATCTTCCAGACTTCCAGGGACACTCACGAGAATTTTACAGATACTTTCAATTTATTGAGTACTTTACAGTTATATGAATTCATTTTAGCGCTACATAATACATTGTCAGAATAAAATTTCTTTTTCCCCCCCAATCATTATTTTAATAGAAGGGAATGAAAGTAAACCAACTCCACATTAAACAGTGTGGCCAAAAAAATATGACACTTCATTTTTATAATGATATAATTTCTGAAAATTGAAGCTAAATAGATGAAATTAAAAGCATATGAATGTGTATTTTGTTATCTTTATGGCCATACCTATTTAATTACTGCCTATTTAGCCTACCCAAAAAACTACTTTTTTTGGGGTAGTGTTCAATTATAGTATATGGCAACAATACAGAACAGCAAGAACGAAGATAAAAAATACTGTGTTCAAAATGATATTATGTTATCCAAAAAGTAATTAATTTATGTTACTTTAAGTATTGTTGCTTTTTAGTTAAAAAACCGAGGAAAGTATTGAAATTTTAAAAATGATCTTTATTATCAGTGTCCACGGATTATTTTATATGGGAGGCCGTATCTGCCGTAACACTTGGCGGAATTTTATCAAAACATACATTTTCAGAAAGAAAACAACATGATCTATCATCTACTTTTTATTTCAAATTTCCAGCATCAATATTTCAGATTTTATTACATTTTAACTAACGAGGGAACTATTTCAGGTGTCCGCCTGGGATTTTTCTGAAATTTTCATAAATCATTCTTGAAGGTCCACATAGCTTGCCTGTAATGTCATTCGACGCACTTCTCAAAAATAAGGGAGAAAATAATTTTCAAAGTTTTGGGACTTCAAAACAGAAAATTCCTT
>JAQIWE010000270.1:0-25379 GCA_034698565.1 Campodea plusiochaeta
ATTCCAGGCGCCTTTTAGTTTTCTTTCACCAGCCTCCAATTTAGTATATTAATACATACATAATATAGTACATCAGCTATACTGTAATATCAATTGTGATATATCACTTTTCCGCACTTTATAATCTCCCATCCTTAATCCGGAAAATAGCAAGCTTATTTTTCAATATACGTGTAAGATCAGTAAACTAAACAGCATGCTTTTGAAATTAGAAAAAGGGGTGCAGTGAAATAATATTCATAACTAAACAATACATGTACCTGACAGGCTGCAGTATCTTCATGTATGGACAAATGGAATTCATTTTCAAGTTAAACCATGGCTTCTCTTGATGGAGTTAGATTTCATAGTAGAAAATAGGTTTAATAACTATTTTATTGGAGGTTTATAGTGAAAGAAAATAATAAGAGAATATTGGCTCGAAAAATGGAATTTTAACATAATGTTTAATGCTAATGCTCTACCTAAAAAAAAATGCTAGATTATATTTCATATAATTTTGCACTTCAATTGCTTTACACATCTTTAAGAAAATTGTTATTTTCCCCATTTTCTTTCAACAGTAACGATATTGTTATATCATAAGAAATGCTCAATGGATAACATATTAGATATCAAGGAGTTATAATAGAAGTATGATTTTTTTTAGGTAGAAAGGCGAATTAATCCGACCTAAAAAATCTTTGGATATCGCCTACTATATACTGGAAATGGAATGAAATAACTGAAAAAAATTATCTAATAATGTAAAAGCGGTAGAGCGATTAAAATAGTCAAATAATTTAAGGTAAAACTCAATGCTCACTATTATATAAATTCTTGTTTGACAGTAATACGAAAATAATAATACAGTATGTATGTATGGCATTGTTGATTGTTTCATTGATCACTCTGAACCCCTTCCACTTTTGCATCCCACTTAGTCTCCACAAAGGACTTTTCTCCCACTTTTCCACTTATGCTCCAAAATGAACAAATTACTCAACTTGATAATGATACTTTTTCTCTGCTCCTTAGGGTGACGGAGGTGGTCCTTTGGTTTGTCTAAAAGGTGGTAAATGGTACCAGCTAGGTGTGGTTAGCTTCGGTGTGGGTTGTGGAAGGCCTCATATGCCTGGTGTGTACACTCGAGTTGCCATGTATGAAAAATGGATCCATGACACCATCTTAGAGCATCGGAAACAGCAGCAAAGAAGTAATTCAAATTAATTTATATCCCAAATTCAGTGTCAAAGTTATTTGTAAATTAAACCATGTTTTGTTCCTAAGAAAAGTTTGTATTTTTATTTGTTTAACTTTGAAGATAAAAATCTTCATACCAGATAATTGTTTCCTGAGATTCAGCTGCTGTGTTCAATTAAAGTGTTAAAACTGATTGAACCCAACCAGCTTGCATTGTGTGGTTTCAAGCTGGCCTGGGCTTCTGAGTTCTAACGGACTCCATCATCGGAGCAAGAAAGTTGTTCAGTTGAGGATCAGTATTATAGATTTTTTTACAATATAGTAGTATAGTCAAATTTTTTATTTGTTCGTACAATACCAAAATAGAATGGCGTATGTTATACGTGACCAAAGACCATTGTTAGACATGCATAAAATATTTCGTGTTAGTTAGAGTAAGTATTGTTTCACATTTAAATGCGCAAAAATATTAAAAATAAGATCATTTTATATTGAAGATAATTCCAAAGAAATCAAAAATAGGCTATTCGGCTTTTTTAATTAAATAAATACATATTTTATGTGTGTATTTTGACAGATGAACGTGTTTCTTGAAAAGAGAAGAAAATTTTACAGTAAATGCATAATAACTGATAGTTCTCCATGTAAATTAGGAATTGGTTACAAGCGGTTTGAAAATGCAATATTTCGTCCCTACAGGAGGTTATAAAGCTGTATTTGTTATTCTATCTGGTTCAGTGACGTAGGCAAGGAGAGGGTTTTGGGGGTTGTAACCCCCCGCCCCCCATTCCTTGACCAAGTAAAAGTTAACAGTGAAAAATTAAGCTTTAATTGTGAAATTTTTTTATAATCTTACAAATATTTTTAAAAAGTGCTTAAAAATGGGTATTTTCACCATATTTTCCAAAAATCTATTCGCTCGCTCCAACCATGGTGGTGCGAGCTAGGAAGGTCTTCGACATCACTTGGGCATACCCCCATCCCTTTTCGATTGCTGTGGTTATTAGCTATAAATTATCTGCAAAAGATTTTGGTCGAATCTTTTATTGAGTTTAATATTATCCTTAACTTGCAAGCTTCTTTCGACTTTATTTTCGATGGAATCAATGTGCATTTCCAAAAGTGATAACAATTCCCCCACTGTATCCTTCAATCGTATGCAACCTAAGCGCCTCTCTAATGTATAACAACCCGTAACTTCTGGGGTTTGTTTGTACCCAACAACTCATGCTGTTGGGCGTGATGTTGAAGGTCATGAGTATTTCAGAGTATCATAGATCCAAAATACTGAACCTATCCATTGTTTCCAGCAGACAAATGATCATGAATTTTACAGTATATTCTGCAAATTTAATATATAGAAAAAATGGCAAAAATAAGAAATGTTCTGTAAAGAATAAACTTTTTATTATAATTATGTCTTATTATTATTCTATTCTATTTTAGGTGAATTAGCTCTGAACACTGCTTTCGCTTTTATGAAAATATCCAAGGGGTACACCACTTGAAGAAATTATAAGTGTTCACGAGCCCACGATAACCATTGCTGTTGAGATTAAGATTGTTTTAATACTTGTCGTATCCAGTAAATACTCATACAAGTTTCTTTTAAAACTTCAAACCTTCATTGAAGGCTCTCAAAAAGAACTTTTGGCAGTGGCATCCACCTAAGAGGTTTCAAGTTAACAATGTATTCATGCCAGTTTAAGAAAACTACATGATCTATTCTGGTTAACGGAAAGTAATAAAAGTTCATGCCGGTTTCAGTAATTAAATACGCCATTCTGCAGCAAAAATAGCTATACCAACATTCATGTTGATGGCAATATTGCTAACAATTACTATATTATGCTGTTGCAGACTACCTGATTTCATGTAACATCTATAAAAAAACAATAATATAAATATAAAAACTTTATAAACAACATAAAATACAAACAGTGAGCAAATATAAATAAATAACATAATATTAATAATAACCTGGGAATTACAATAGTACGAAACATGAAATATAATTTATAACAAACAATAGACGATCTAATAAAAACAACAATTACAATCCTAATTCCGAAAACAACTCTGTTTCTTTCTTATTATTTTCATCCGAAATCAAATAAGTATCTTTATCATTATCAGCTTCATCAATTTCATCAGAAGTCAACATACGAGAAGTATCATGATCCGACCGTTGAGTATCATGATCCGACCTTCCATTATCATGATCCGGCAGTTGAGTATCATGATTTGACCTTCCATTATGATGATTCGACCGTTCAGTATCAAGTGATCTGTCACTAATACCACTGGTATCAACTACATGAATAAATGATGGTGTTTTTTCTATTGAATCCGATACAAGTGCTGGCTGAGCTGTGGATCCTTCAAGTTTCATTGCAACTGGTAGTAGAAATGTTTCTGCACTTTCTTCTGATGAAGAAGCTGATGAATCGTATTTTACTGCGACAGGGACGACTTCACTCGCTGTTTGCATTGGTTCTTCTATCTTCGTTTTGCGACGGAATTTCAGAACTGTGGGAGAGAGAGAGAGAGTAACATATGTGAAATTCTAAAATGTAAACATATTGATGAACAAAAAGTTTGTTCCTTTATCTACAAAGTGCGATAATTAAGTTCCGAGACTCTGTCGTCATTTGACTCATTTCCTTCGCTTGCTTTATCATTTTATATAAATTTATTTATACGTTAGTAATAAACATTGAATGACATTTCAAATTATTTGAAGTAGGTAATGAGATATTATATGAGGTACCACAAAAGTATGCTTAAAAATTTATGAAGTGGAAATCATGACTGACTAATGCATAAAAATCAAATTTTGTTTTAAATCTGAAGAAGTTATTTACAAGAAAGCTTCTAATGAAAACCTTCTATGAATTAGTTGTAGACATAAAAGTAACACAATGAAGCATCCAGAAATGTAACGAACGAATTCAGGAAGCTGTAGAGAAGATAAAAAGTGACAAGAGATGTCAAACAGTGCTAAAATAAACCATTAAAGCAGCGAACGATAATCAGGAGAAGTTGATGGAATTTCTGCGAATTAATCAATGGTTATCACTATTATAACACCACAAAATGACCCCCCGCCCCATAGTTATCAATAAAAAAATTGGGTTGAACATTTCACCTACAGAAATCCTTTCTTCTCAATAAAGACATGATACTTTTCTCTTTAATTAAACTCCAGCAGAATAATTTACTTGCATAAAAACAAGACAGTACTGTACATTTATGCATCATGTTGAATTTTCTTCTTTATTGAATCTGTATTTATTTTAATCATTTCCAAACATACATTTTTGAAGATTGAATTTTACCTTTCCGTCTTCTCTTTTTTGTTCCTCCATCCTCTCCTTCTAGTACATGTGTTGGTATAATAGATTCAATTATATCCCTTACTGCATTAGCTGTTGTTGCTTGAATCTCAGTCTTCTGTTGATTACTGGCTAAACCATGACTGAAACAGAAATATATATTATTAAGGTAATTCTTGCATAGAGAAAGTTATCGTATAAATAGCAAAAGTTATCGTATATTTAGAAACTTTCGAGTGATAGTTTCTAAATATCATAACATTATTTACTAAAACTTTTATTATGTTCACACTTGATTATTTCTTTAAAATAAATCTGCAAATTACATTGCTGGTTATGACAGAGACACATTCTGGTATAATTTTTTTCTTTCTTTTTTGCTTTTACTACTAAATTTCAAATAGGAACAACGAATATATTCAGGATGCTTCATATTTGTTCATAAAGAAAGACTTCATATCAACTGTATACATAAGAGATATATTAAATCAATCAATATCGAAGTTATTTAATTCCTGTGAGTATTATCCTTAATTTTTCCTGTAATTGAACTAATATTGATGTTTGTTGGAACGTGGAAGTGATTAAATAAATAAATAATGTAATCTTGAATGCTGTTCTTTACATAACTTTGAAATCGTTTACACATTTTACGCGCAGTTAATAAAGTCAAAAAGTAATGGAATAATTTGGACAACTTTGTGTCTCCACATTTTCACGATAGAAAATCATTTGGATCTATAAGGTTAGTGGCTGGGACCGCTGGGTTACTTCCTGACGGATTTCAATGTTGATAAATGTTGGAATTTGTATTGTTTTGTTTTTTTCATGATATTCCAAAAAATGTATTATAATATGTTTCAACACATTATATTTTTCCATGATTGTATTATTGTTATGTTGAAAGATAAAAACCAAATTAGTAAAGTATACAAAAGTGTTTATATTTCATTGTATATTTTGTTATGGACAATAGCCGAGAAAAAATAAACTACCTATCTATCTATCTATAAGGTTAGTGATAATACCTAAGATGAAGTATACTCTATATAAACGAAATATTTTTTCTCTACATTTAATAAAATGTACTGCATGTTACAGAATGGTTAATGAAATTGATCCATATCGAGTTGTTATCGATGTTTGCTCGCATGTTATAAGCGAGTAATTAATTTACCATCTCATAAAAATGCATGGAACTCCTGAGAAAATTACATATCCAAGCTGTCACATTTTCTGTTATAACCCTATGTGTTTTGTATGTTAGTTTGTCAGTTGTTGAGTAGCCTTCAAAATGAACAATATTACAAGTGTTCTAGTTGCTTTTTCTTTTCTTTTGAACATTTCTTACAGTTTTAAGACAGTTGGTAACATTTTTTCGAAATTCAATCCTGATCCGAGTTTGCAGTTCGCGATTGATGGTAGTCGAAATTGCAGTTTGAGTTTTCTATTCGACTGCAAAGAATATGATCACACATCCACATTAAAAAGAATTTATCAGTCATATAATTCGTCAATAACATTTTGTGTGACCGGACAATTAAATCTCAAAACAACAAAGAAAGAGTTTTATCACGAAAGATACAACGTAGTTTTTCAGAAAACGGAAAATTGTATTTTTCGAGTTATCGATCAGTTTTTATCGACTGAGTTATTATTACACGGTATGCAAGAGTACGGTGAAAAGATATATCAATATTTTAGTTGGAGAGAACACTATAACGTTTTTCTTCAAACAAACGAAACAGATAATTCGATTTTTCAATTGGAAAAAGTGAGAGATTTAAAAAACAAAATAATTCTTAGAAAATATGGTAAAGGACGTTTAAGTTTCATTGCAAGTAGACTTTGTGCGATTTGTATGAGTGATTACGATATCGAAATTACACAAACGACTACACCTGAGCAAATCTTCGATACATTTGCTTACAAGTTGACAAATTTTCAGGGGAAAACCCTCAGAATTGCTATAGTTGATCAAAACTTACGAAGCATAACGATATACATGGGTAAAAAGAAATATTATATAAATGACTGGGAGAAGATAACTGTCTCAACTCTCGCCGAGAAATTTAATTTTAGTTACAACTATCACTCTTCTAATTATTATGGAATCGTTAACAGAGATGGTACTATCTCAAATGGGGTTATTAAAATGGTAGTGGACAAAACAGCTCATTTTAGTACTATAGTCGGAATGACAACGGAACGATTGCGATACGTTGATTCTGGACCTTTGCTAACACCGGTAAATGTGATGTTTGTCGTACGTTCCCCGGTGCCGGTGTTTTCGATATTTTCGTTCGTTAAACCGTTTAAAAGTGACGTATGGGTGATTGTCCTAGTAGCATACATTATATTATATCTTTATATGACTTTCCATTTTCGGTATGGTTACCCTTCAACTAATGTTAAGGACACTCCACTGTCACTAAACTTGTTAATGCCACTACTACAGCAAGATACATCTCTGAGTTTCATCGGGCAATCGAATGTTTTACGTTTTATATTTGTTCTCTGGTTAATATTTTCATTAGTTATGTCAACGGCTTATACCGGTAGATGGGTCGAGATCATGGGGTTCCCTGAAATTCAAGAAATACCCAGAAACTTTCGAGAACTCGCAGTTAGTCAGTACACAGTTGATAGCTTTTCGAATACCAATGCTGTCATAACACTTTTTAAAAATGCTGATGAAAAACTACCACATTTTAAACAAATACTTTCGAAATTGCAAAATAAAAATCTAGGTTATGTAAACTGCACTTTAAAAGCAGCATATGATAAAAAGAATTTCGCCTGTATCGCTTTTGAAATAACATTCGAACTTCTGGAAGCTTCGCTGAACTTATACGACCAATGTGGGAAACCGAGAATAGTTTTCTCAAAAGACAATGTGCCTTTGTTAACAACATGGTACTTTCCCAAAAACTCGCCTTACAAATCGACATTTGAACGAGCTTACAGCAATTTGTTTTTACATCAGTTACCGTATATTTGGAGAGCCTCTTACATATCATCTGCTAAAAATTTGTTTAGAAATAAAAGACTGTCTTCGCATGAAAACATTTGTGAAGGAGATACTGTTGCTTTAAATATAGAAATCTTAAAAGGCGCTTTCATACTTTTCGCCTTCTTCACAGCTATTGCTTTTATTACGCTGATTTTAGAAGTAAACATGTTTGCTTGTCTGTCCTAATATTTTCAGATAAGACCATGTTATAATAGTTGCTTGAAAGTAAATTAAATTTAAGTAGCATATAAATAAATAACATTATGTATATCCTGTTTTGAATCAATAATATTTTAACCAGAAAATAATTTCTGTTCAAAAAATAATTTTTATGTTTGGATTTTGAACTCATTCTGAGCAGATGGTATAGTTCGATATACCATGGGAGTTGGGAATATTCAAAATATAATCAATCCAGCATTTGAGGTCACTTTAATGTTCCATCTAACAGTCTAATATTATAAATCAACTTGGGGAGGATATCGAATGATGCTGACTTTTATATTCATCACATACAAAAACATTCTATACCCTCGTAAATGATTTTTTTTTTCATATTCTGATAATATAAATGTTAAAATAATTTATTTTATTAATAAAACAGAAGCTTTTGATTATCTGAATGTTCAACGTGGTCCTCAATTTTTCTCTCGAGTGAAAGTCCCAACCGTGTAACAAGAATATTCCTCATTAAATATGTTTAAGTGGAAATTATGAAGTCATCAAAAAATAGGTTGTGTCGTAATTGATAATTCAATTGTATTTATAAATTTTTTATCACACTGTTGTTTACTATTGTCAAATTGTGAATGAAAAAGGCAAAATATAATTGAAATATCACCAACTAAAGTTCGATGAACAAGTTCCTAAATAACAATATTTAAAAGCGACATTATTCCTTCTTGTAGCCTTACTCAATTTTATACTCCTTACTCTTTTGCTGATTCATTTTAGCTTCCAATAAATTTAGCAATGGCATTAGATTTCTGATTTTTAAAAATATGTTATTACATATTCTTTTTTTACATTCTATTATTACAATGGGTAAACACGTGTGTATTTTTATAGTTATGTTATACTTGAAGATCAATGATGTTATTTCGCAATTGAACAGATTTTTTTGAACAATATTCCCAGATCAGTTTATATTACATAACTTGAGTCATTGATCGATTCCTATTAACTAATTTACTGTTATACAACATTTCTTTGCTTTCTCAATAGAAGTAAGCTACATCGATAAATATGATTATAACTAATTAACAAGCCCGAGAAAAATATATCAGCTTAAATAATTTCTTGGTAAAATATTTTCTTAAGACTATAAAGCAAAATAACTTAATCTTACTGAACTTTTATAGAGTATATGGAATCGTGTGCGATATCAAAAAAAATTAATGAATAATTGATTGTAAAATTTAAGGTAGAAAAAAATATACCTACAGTCAAAATACAGCTTTTTACATCCTAAAACACTCTTTCATGGTTTATAGTATGTAAAAACTATTTCAGATAGCAATTTTGAATCAATAAAATTCAGAGACGTTTTTTTTTACTTTGCACAAATATAGAAAATAAACATGTAGTAACATCGGTACAATCTATAACGATGAAATCATTCAAAGACTTAGAGATCTAATACTTTATTGCATTTAGAATAAGTTTTCTATATAAATTGGTCAGTATAATATTACAGCAGCGATGCATGAAACGATAATATGTGCCAAGCACTTGAAAATGACAATTTACAGTTAGAAAGTGAGCTTTTTAATCTAATGCAGTGAGACATTCTAAAATTTTAGAATATATTTTAAACTTCCATCTTATTGTGGGGGTAAAAAGAATTCAAATGAGAAGATTTGTATGATGGCTTCCAGTACTGTCACCTCCACTTCTGGTAGCAACATATAGCGTCATGTTTGATTACACGAAATTCCCTTTTAATTATTAGGAAGATGTACATTTTGTGATGAAATATTCAGTTTGTAAATTGTTCATCATAGTTTAGCAATTTCTTTCCAACCAAGCACCAATTGTTGATTTATATAGAATTTTATTGAAATAAACAGAGAGAATCATTCGTCAGTTGAATTAACGTCAGTTCAATATGAAGATACGAAGAAAAGGGGAACAAAAGAAATGAATATATATATAAAAATCACTCATTAATTCTAAATCAGATATTACAATCAAAGATGCACTCACCTTGCATTTACAACCGCAAGTTAAAACTTTCCTCACCGAGATATACTTTTGGTAATCATAATTATTTGTCCACAGCGATGTTTGGTTTGAGGACGGGAGAATATAAGGTTGTATTTCTTGGTACATAAAATTTTACTATCTTTACTTTCACTGTCATGTTTATCCCCCATAATGCATACAGTTAGAATATACTTTAATAATAATGTTGTCCAGAACGAGCTACTGTAACACTATTATTGTCCTTTCTTTTTTATAATTCACTGTTGTAGTTTACTTTGTAGACATAAATGCAATACAAAGACTCATTTTTATTGAAGTGAATCTTTATTTTATGAGAAATAAAAATGACACGAACAAATTTTTAAGACCAATTATAATTATGTGGGGACTGGGAAATGTTAGCTACGATCTTAGTGTACCTGATTAGACCTTGTAGGACAAAACCCCTCGGCCTTATACTTTTCCTATCCTTACCAATCTCTCCTATAGATAGGTAAAGGCAGTTCTCCGTTTGTGGGATAATGGGTTATAAATCATCTAACTGTTTGATTCATCACTCCTCTATTCAGTATTATATTCAGTATAATATAACCTTTGATATTTGAATTAATATTGAGAGAATTGGCAAAATCGAATTTAATCTCTATTTTATCTACGAATAAGGGAATATCTTTATATATATTCAATCTTAAATTTCCTTCTTTTCTCCGTTTATTTCTGAACTAAATTTCATTATGACAATAAAAAAAGTTCACCTGTTCTAAACAAAAACTAATATTGAAGCATCCTATGTTGGTTTTAGTAAAAGCTAAATCTAAAATTGTTTTTAACTTTCAGTTTTTATATCTGTCCTCAGCAATATCAAACATAAAAAGTTTTATCAGTTGAAAGGGTAAAACCAGAACAAGCTACCTATCAAATCTTATTATCAAATCTTATTACCCAGAAAACCCTTCAAGATATCTTAACATTTCACAAAAAAAGAAAAACACTTCCATGCCTTCTTCTCTGTATAATTTCATCACATAATCGTATTTGTACAATGAATTTTGATTTTTACGAATATGAACTTTTTCATATAATTATATATGATAAATCAATATTAAAATTTAATGACAAATAATAATAATAAAATATGTCTGTATATGTGTTTCCTATTATATATACAGTTACGCTATATCATTTAACATCAACTCAGAGTGAGAAACCATGAGGATAAACCACTGTATAATATAGTTTCCTGAGATTGACATAACAATAAAAAAGTAGAAATTTTATTAGAAGTTTAGCTTGTGTGTAATATCTGTATAACTATATGACTTACACATGTATATCTCCTGTTGGATAAGGCGTTTTCTGATGGAAATTCAAATGCAGTACCACTTGATGTTTTCCATTTCCTAATGCTGCTACTTGCGTACCATGAAGTTGTGGATGGTTAGATGGCATTGGATAAACATCCATCATCACGTGACGAACGTTACTACGAAATGTACTCTGAAAATAAAGTTAAAATACTTTTAATTGCAATTATCAAACGAATCCAATTAATAGGTTTAACATAATAGAAAGCGGTAAAACTTTCAAAAAATAAATCATTTCCCAAATTTATTACCTGTGTTAATATTGATATATATTTTAACGCTATCAGCATGAACATGAATGTCGCACGGAATGGAACATAATTTCACTGTTTAAAGTTCTTTTATTACTAAATGTTTAACTCACCTAAAAATCTGAATAAAAGAATAGGATATTTTCGAGGGTTGTGTACTGCACAAAATGATAAATATTACCCCATACTACGTAATTTGGTGACTTTAGTGAGTTGAAAGAATTAGGATTAGAACTTCAACCGACTTTCGGACAAAGTATACATCTGTCTTCTTCAAATACGAGGGGGGCAGTGAAAGTTTTTAGAATCTCGAAGGTAACAATAAATAAAAACAAAATTCCGGTCACTTACTTTTTGATGATAATTTCCCAAAGTGATTGGAATTGCTTTCTGCGTAGATGTTCCGAATTCCGGTAGGAACTCTGTTAAATGCGTCAGAGGTGTCTGAGGTTGTTGGGTATAGTAAGGTCGTATTGTCGGCTGAGCGTGCTGTTCACTTATCGATATCGCTTTTAGTATTTGTTCCGGTGTTGGTCGATATAAATCTTCAATTGTTGGGCGGGCATGTGGTAATCTTTGACCGAAGTTGTGTGGAAAAAAGTATGGTTCCGTGAAAAAGGGGAATTCTGTAGTAGCGGCCGGAGGAATAATTCTGTGATTCCGTAGTTTCGCATTATTATCAACAACGCTTGAAACTCCTTTTGGCGGCTTGTCTTGTTCTGAATTAAAATAGTTTATTATATCTTGGATATTGGCGGCGTTCTTGGGATACCGGTATACTGGATCGGTACCGAATTCTTCGGGTTGCTGTATGGAAGTAATGGGACCGATTACAGTTGATTTTCTTGGTGGCATCGGCGGTAATGGTGGAGGCGGTGGTCGAATTTTCGTCGATGGCTGCTCTGGAGGACTCATATTATACCTTTGTCGATTCAACCGGCGTAAATTTTGCAAATGTGACGTCGGAGCACCGATTTGTTTCGGAACTGTTATCTGCACATGATCTCGATTTACTGGTCCTGGTCGATATTTTCGGTGAGTTAAAGTATTAGTCTTAATCATAGATTCGGAAGTAACCTGTTCAGTGTCATTTAACACTGGACTCCAGTCAACATCCGAAGCATTCGTTAGATTCCTTTGCTTCCAAACTTCCGCGACATTCGAAGCTGAAGTATTGAAAACATCGTTTAAAATATCAGTTATTAGTTCTTCAACAAGAGGTATCGTTCTATTTTTAACAGTAGCTTGTGTTGTAGATGAAAACTCAAATTTCTGTTGGTTTTGTTTATTTTTACACTTTGTTAACGTCTTGGCAGTTGTCGATGAGTAAGCTTGTAGCTGGTTGGTAGCACCTTCAAACAATTTAGTATCGTATGATCCTATTGGTAGAGCGACGATATCATCTAAACATTCTTCTTCACCCACTTCTTCAGATTCTTCAGATGATGATGAAGAGGTAATGTAATTGTTAATGTTTCTTGATGCACGGGACACTGTGTAGAAGCGAAGTAATGCAACCTGAAGAAAAGAAAGAAATATCAACAAATATTTTATTGTCACCATGACTTCTAATAGAATATAGCAACTGTTATTTTAATGCTATAAAGTGTCGTGTGATATTTTTTCAGATGCTGATGTAAGTAAAAAAAATGATTTTTTATAAAATGATTAATTCTCAGATTATTTTTACATTGTTTCACAGCATCTATAAGGGATTTTCAATTTGTACCGTGTTGATAAATAATAATAACAAATACGTCTTTATTAACTTGGCGTGTTTAGTGCCTCTAAGGGTCCTTTCTTACAGTAAACCATACAGGCATGGAATATTCAATTCTTGATTTGGACAGAAATAGCTATTGTATTCTCCCAAATTCAAATTCTTTGTTGCTTAACCAAGTTATTCACCCAGGACCTTTCCTAATGCGCAGTTACACACAAAATGCGCAGTTACAAAAATTCCTTAGGAAAGGCTCTGTATTCACCCAAGGCAATCATGGGGAACATGTTTGTATCAAAGTAGTATCCACTATAAATAATATAATAATAATAATTTTATTTATCCCACATGTACATAACATATAGTTATTTTTACATATTTCGATTATAATATACAAATAATAATATTATGAAAACAATGTTTGAATTTATATTTCCTTATGCCATTAGCTGAATCGTACATTTTACATAGTTTAAATATTTGTACATCCACTATAAATGAATCTTCTTCATTGATTTACCTTTCCTAATCAGTTCATCCTTATATTATAAATACAAATAGCAACTGTTTACCAGTCTTGTAGTTAACTTACAACTAAACCTGTACATCCTAATACGACTGCTATGGCACTGAAAACAACGCAAGCTCTTCGGGCTGCAATCTTTCTTCTCTGCCTTCTCCTTAGAAGTGATGAAACCAATTGAGTGTCAATACCTGACTCCTCAATACCACCACGACATGGTGAGTTTCTACATGGATCACTCATGGCTAGAAAAGAATAAAGGAAAACTGTTTAAAGAATTCGGTTCTCAAATAATTACTTATGAAGGAATAGCACGTTTTTTTTTTACTAAAAACTACCTATAAGGCAGGGAAAATGGGTAAAAGTAAAAAAAAAAAAAAATGGTCGCTGTCGTCTTTGCTGCATATAGGAATTGAGTTAGAAAATTTACATTATGTACTACTGAAAAAATTTCGTTATATTATCCTAAGGCTTCGAAGATATACTTCCACTTTTAATATTTCATTACATTTATCTAAGGTTCCAAAACACATTAAAAATTAAATTTTCAATTGTGTAATGTATACTCGTATTAAAAAACTGCAATACTACAGTATATTATATCAAAAAGATAGTATGTGTAACAGATGAATTATTGAATTTACTCTGCTATTATAGTATCGCGCAATATTTATTTAATAACGACAAGTAAATATAATATATATTTACGGCGATTAAAATAATTAGAGAGCCGCTCTAAAACAATCAACCATCCCCATATTATAAGAGGTAGTATTGTTAAACATGAAAAAGAAAATCATCAATCAGTTATATTTGAAGAAGTATTATTTTAAATTAATTAACCATATTATGAAACGAAATTAAAAAAAAAAGGATATTAAAAATATATATATTTACTATATTCAGTACCTATTATAGTTATTTTCCCGAAACAACTCAACGAAACAAATAATCTTTTCCAATAATAATAAATTACAGCACAAACGATAAATTACGCAAGGAAGTAGTTCAATAGAATAATACGATCAATAAAAACATTCAATGCTCTAATATTTATTGTGTCAATACAAAACTCGATGCTCTAATATTTAGTATACCAATAATCTTAAACGGATACTTTTGTGTTCCTTCGCTAACCAAGCGTTAAAATCTCTACTTTTCTCTGTATACGTGCGAGGAGTATTAAATTATATTAACCGTGTAATTTTACTTCAGTAAACAGGAAATAGAAATAAAAAGTGAGTGAACTATTTTAAAGATGTACGTGAAACGTTTGTACGTTGTTTTGATGTATGAGATAGTTCAAGTTTATCTCGGAAATGCATGTGTGGTTGTTGTTGTGCTCTTCGCTTTCGTTATTTATTCTGATTTTTTTAGAGGACAATAAATAAATAATAATGAAAGGCAAAAGCAACAACGAAATTCTTCTCCACAAATTTCCTTGATAAAAATCTTAGTGTGAATTTATTATTATTTCCATATGCATGCACATTTTTATATTGCTTATACTTTACTCTTGTCTTGATAACAAGAGAATGAGATGGAAAAGATTCAATAAAAACTCTTATAGGAAAGCAACGTATATAGGGAAGCACTAATTAATACTTGCGTAATATTTTTGATATTTTATATTATATGAAGAATAAAGGTTCTGCTATATTTTGGAATATAAAATAATAAATCGAACTTTTCAGAGCATGTGCAATTTATAATTAAATTGTAATTTGTTACGAGAATGTAATTTCATCGAACAGTTTTTAAAATCTTCAACTGCAATATTTTTAAAACATTTATTAATATGTTTTTTTAATAAATAACTGATTTTGTATATGATAATTATAATACTTTCTTGTATAACTGACAAGAAGTCTCAGAACAAAATAATTTTGATTTCACAAATAAAAGTTGATAAATTGAAGGCTTGAAAGTATATAGACTAATCCGTCAGAATAAGACCTTTTTAAAAAGAAAAAGAAAATAATCTTATATTTATGAAAAAAAATATTGATTTGTTACATTAAATATTTTATATAGCTTGTTTAGTTATATTAGTGGAAACAATAACATAGTTTTGTTAACGTTATAAAAACCATGTAAAAAATAATAATTCTGAAATGTAAATCAATATAATTTGCCATTTAGTTCTTATTTTACATCCATTTCTATAAGCCCGTGTAAATATCCCAGCCTCGTAATGGATTCGAACTAATTGTTTTGTAGAAAAACGAAAGGAGAGAGAGAAAAAGGAAGAAGTTCTCAATGCTCTGTATACAGAGATCATACCATAAAATATTACTTTAGATATGGTTTACGCTTCCATTCATACGTGATGCAGCTGGTTATAATAACAATACTTATCGAGTTATTATAGAGTTTTTTTTTTCCAAGAATTATTTTGTTTTGGGAATATCCAAACCATAGAAAAGAGAATCTTGTTTTGTTTCTGAACATATAAGGTTTTCTGACAATCGGAGCTATACTGCGGCCGCTATTATAACTGAAAAGTATTCTAAATAAAAGTTGCTAATGACAGTATTTTGTAAAGAAAAACTTATTTTTTATAAAGATTAAAGGTAACAGAAAATAATATTTTTAGAAATATTTATGATTTAAGACATTTTTGTTAATAATACCGGCCTGTAATTCTCTTTTTAATTTTTTTAACGATTTCCTCCTGAAAGGTAGAAATGGCATCGTGGACAGGGAACGTTCACAGGCTGTTATTGCCATTGGCGCCGACTTATGGAAATCTCAGGGGGTGCTTAAAAATTAGAGAATTTCGAAGACCTTCCGTGAAGCGCCACCATGGTTGACGCGAGAGAAGAAAAATTTGTAAAATTGAGGTAACAACCCCGTATTTTAGACCACTTCTACTAATATTTTGTAAATTATCGGTTTCTAGATTTATAAAAAAAAACAGTCAGGTATGATAACAGTTTTCACATTTTCTAGCTAAGAAAAAGAAAATTGAGTAGAAGCTATAGTATTTCAAGAAATTTATGACATTTTAACAAAAACTTGACTGATTTTTTAAATCTTTTCATTATTCAAACACATTTTTATTGATATTGGAATTTAAAACGCACCCCGTAGTCGGCGCCTATGGTTACTGCAAAGGCTGTAATAAAATTTTCAGCCGTATTGCAGTCAGTCATTGTTAATAAAAATCAAATTAAGATATTAGCCCAAACATATTTTTTTCAGTCTCGTTGTTATTGTTCTACGGTTAAAATTAAAAAAATTTTAGTGTATATATACTATTGTTGACAACTTTTATTTTGGATACTTTTCAGCGTTATGGCCGTAGCGGCCGTAATATGGCTCTGATTGTTATAAAACCATATATTTTCAGAAATAGAACAAGATTCTCTTTCGATTGGTTTTTAAATTCAGTTTCTATCTCCAATATTTCAAAACATACTCCCTTTTCAAAAGTGGTGCCGTTTTTTTTTTTGCCCATCCTGTATACCTCAATCCTCCAGCAGTCTTATCGGAGGTTTCGTAGCTCCTAAATAATTTGATGAAAACTGAGATCGAACCCAGACTTCCTACGCGCCTTAACCTGATAGAACCACCAAACCACGGCGACTGCTCTGTCTCACTGAGAATTATAAACATTGTATCATATCATAAGAAAGAAATCAAACAATTAATAACATATTGCTTAGTTTATTGTTTTTATTAGAACAATTTTTGCTTAAAGGGTACAAATATGTGATATGAATGAAAATTTTATAGTATTTGTACACACCGAATAAACAAACTGGAACATTCTTCAAAACTTCGAAATATTTTAGGAGAAATAAGTTTTGAAGTATTACAAATGGTAAATACTAAAGGTATTTTTACAAACATTGAGAATTTGTCATTCACCGTAGTGCTAAAATGTTACTAATTATATTGAAGAACTTTTGTTTTATAACAGTAAATACATTACATTTTTTTAATCTCTAATTTTCTTTGTTGAAACTTTCAGGTCTTCTCACGAATTTAAGTCCGATAAGAATGATGGTGAAAATTCTGCATGTACTGTTAGTGAATCTGATCTTCTTTTTACATTTTTATTCAATGTCTTTGGTGTAACAAAGTTAGTGGACCTTATAAGAAAGAGTTGTCTAATAGCTTGTTCCATTGTTTAATTAATTGTTTGGAGAAATCTGTGATGATATTTCCACGACACGTGGAGAAAAATAACTGTTAGTGTTAAGTCATGAAATTCAACTATAAAATTAGAGATACTGAAAGTTTATATAATTCTATTTATAAGTTATTATACAATAATAATATTTGATATAGCGAAAAGTAGAATAAAATTACGAAGTGAAGGAAAGCTAGCTCGTGGAAAACCAAGAAGATGGATTGGTGGAGCAAAGGCATATATCGGAAATAGATGGGACACTTTTTTGAGAGGAATTGTGGATGACAGACCAATTTGGAGAAATTTGATCCACAACTCAACCCATGAAAATGGATAATGAACACAGATGAAGAAGAATTATTATAGTTCTCGTATACTATTACACAATTCACGAAGAACTATAACAAAGAATGATCTTGCGAAACTTGGTATTAACAATACTTTTTCACATTATTGTATGAATATTACTGAAATGGTGATTATGAGCCCATCAGTTTTAGATTGCGTCCATACTATTTTGAATAGAGTTCATGGTTGGAATCAGAGTGATCTCGAAGGTTAAATGACACCCTTGTTTAATAAGTTAAATGATCTCGGCCTTGTTCAAATAACCACGTTACAATCTCGTTACAGAATGTTGCTGATGGTCTTGGTCTCTCTTTTTTGTTTTCCTACGTTTTGATACTTGTAGATTATAGTAATAACTACAATAATATTTGTGTATTAATTAACGTTTGAGTGCAGTTTGGTGCTATTTCTTCATACTTCTACAGCAAAACCAACACTTCACCAAAGAAACAATATATACCCCCCTCCAAATATTTTCATATAAGTAGCAGTGTTGGCTAAAGTATATATATTTTTTAATATGAAATAATGTTGCTATTAATTACATTTTTCAATTAATTGTTATATCATTGAATCAAATATCGATTCTGAATAAAGTTCTCGAGCCAAATTTGGCAACGTAATGGTATTATATTGTAGAGAGAGAATGTATGTTTATTTACATACTCTGTTTACCATACATAGTAAATTGACAAATCCCACAGAATAACAATATCAAATTAATTACAATAAAATATTTTGAGATTTGTGTTTTAGTGTATATACTGTATGATTGTGCAAAATGTGGACGGAATCCTTCAACACACTCACAACTATTTTTTGGATTAGTTTCTTTTGCAGGGCAAATATTCTTATAAACATCTCCATGAAAAAATTAGTGATCGTTCCTCGGGCACCGATATATAACCCTATAACCTCAACGCTGTTTATTTTTTTTTTATTTTTTTTATTTTTTTTTCAATAAAATATGGAGCAGTGGAATTGCAATGCAGTTTTTTCTTCGTGCACTCTTACGGCTTGTTCGAGATCATCTTCAAACCTGATGGTAGGATCTAATATGAAACTTTTCTTCTCGTTTTTCTTGAATGCAATAATACAGAGGCGAGTCTCTGCACAATCACATTTATCTCTCTCAGTAAGAAAATATTAGCGCATTTCGTAATATTAATAAATATTAAAGGTTATTATTTTATACTAAATATAAATATTAGTGGAAGGTACGACCCGAAAGTCATGTATGGATCAAACAGATAGCTGCTCTGTATTCCTTCTTCTGTTCCTTGGTTACTATTCTTTCCTGGATAGGTGAAAGTAGTTTCCTGCTTGTAAGTATTAATGCCTGCTGTTCAATCCTACACTTCTTTATAAAATTCAGTGAAGTATAATAATCTTCGACGTTTAAATAAATATTGCGAAATTTGCCAGAATATTTGTCTGAATTTAATGGTTAATAACTCACAATACTTCAAATATAATGAAATTTGGAAGTTCTATCTGTTGTATGATCAACTAATTAACCATCAACGGTGTTCTTGACCCTTTTTCAAATGAAGTAGTTCTACATGCGCTTCTATAGTACCATATGTATCAAATGTACCGTAAGCTTTGAATAATGTGGACGAGAATAAAACAACAAATTAATCACATTATTTGGAAACCGGTTTATAAATGCCCCAAAGGAATTATACCATTTGCTGTTCATTACGGTTAAATTTACATTTACATGATAAAAGTAGCATATATCCACCCACCGGCGCCGACTTGTATGTGATGTGAGTGAGATAAGCACTGGCCACACCCGGGATTTTCGATAAAATTACAAACATAACATATTTACAGGATTTTTTCTCAAATTGCAGCGAAATGCTTGAAAATGAGTTATTTGCGAAGAAAGGTATCGTCAAAATTTCTCGCTCGAGTTTCACCCTCGCAACATTGTTTACTATACATAATTATCCGGCTTTATTAAAGCCAACACATGAAAAAGCAAAAGTACATTTTTTTTTAAATCACCACCGCGAACGGAGATGAAACTGAAAAATGAAATTACAATACCGGTAACAAAAACTGTAAGAAAATATTTAAAAATCTTAAAACTGTAACCGAAATTTATAAAATAACACAAATCATTAAACAAGTCTATAAAATGCGGATTTTTCACTAATATTTTCTTCACTCGCGCCAATCATGGTGACGCTTCGCTGACTGTCTACAATAACCCCGTATGTCCACCTTCTACAATTTTCTCTCTGACTAGAATGATCTGAATATTTCACTTTTTCCCTAAATCTCAATGAAATATAAGATTTATAAATCTGAAAATTTGCTACACCCGGGAAATTTGTAAATCTGCTTCTATGTATCCATCCAAGAAAAATCTATTTGTTTTCATAGTTTAACATAACTATAACTATTTTTATTATGTAGTGTCCAGCACAGAGAGAATGATGTGTGAAAGTAAAATCGGAATGTTTGTTTCAAATATATGGTAGATAAGCATTCGGGATTTCAATACTCATAATCGTCACCTTTGGTTAGTTAGTGCGATCTAGATTAGGTCGTTATTACCAATCTTTTCTTATAAATTACCATGAATATCAAATTCCGATAGTTCAAGTCGAATTCGACTGTGATGTTCTCCTAATCTCTCTCGAGTTGGGTATATTTAGCTTCAATATTTTGAATCGTGCTGCCGATGGTCCTTCTCAATCCTCATGCGTCATGCCGGCTCATTGAAAGATGAATGTAAACGATTTGAGGCAAATTCAGTGTAATATACATGATTGTAATATCAAATGTCAGGAGGCTTGCATTAAACTGACTATTAGAGAGTTATAGGAGGATTCAACAATACGATGGAAATTGATATATCCTCAAAATGGGGAACTGCCTTCACCTATCTATAGGGAAGAGTAATACGAGTATAATGATAGGTTCACTTTAAGACCTTGGCATATCGGTTTCTGCCCACAACGTTTCATCAGGCATACCATAAAGGCGTTAGGTATCATTCATTACAAAAAATCGCAAATAATAACAGTTTTTAAAGCATTAAAGTCAGTAAATAGTAATAATAAATGTGATTACTTACGAACTGTGAAATATCAAAGACGTTGAATTTGGATTTCATAGTAATTGATTTTTTTTTTCTCTCTACATTTTACGTTTGCTTAAGTCTGAATGTATTTTTTTAAATAGAGGCCTATGGAACAAAAAGAACGGGCAGATTAGGATGATGAAACTGCCTTTTAATTCGTTATATTTTAGAGGTCAACCAACTTGAATTAGTTAAGATTTGACATGTTCACAGCATGGATGTTAATGTACCACTCTCAGATAATAACTTGTTGCAGATAGAAATAGTATCTGATGAAAAAATTGAAAGTTGTACCTCTTTGTCCTATATCTCTACAAGTACATTAGTGAAACACAATGTTATCACTCATCTGAAGACAGTATGTTATAGTGATCTTTATTAAGTGTACAACTTTGTGTATGGCACCAATTACTCAACTTTCACCAGCAATTAGATATTTCACATTCTAAAAATAAACACCACGCCAAATCATTCATTTAGAAAAGAACGCCAAAAAAGCGAAATCTTTATTGGACTTGCGAAAATGTCACGATTGTTTCAAAGAAAGGAAAGGTGAAAATATATATTTGTGTAAATATTGAATGAGTGAGCACTTTAAAAAAAAGTGCCTTTAAAATGTAAATAAATTGATGTGAAGAAAATACTACAAGATCTTTAAAATTGTTACAATATATCTCTCAACGTACTTGAATATTTCACTTTGTGTTTTAGTGCTGCTGTATATCATCGACTATTACGGGTTAACACATATCCTATAAAATTAATGTAACACCTTAAAAATTGTCCTCTCATGGATGCAATAAGGAATGTTTACGCTGGACATCGATGTAAATGATTGTTTTGTTACCACTATAGGATCGAGAGTCTTGTCATTATTCCCTTCATTCATTGAGCAATATGGAGTGAAGAAAACGAATAATAATGTGTATCATTGATACTCTTGTCTTGGAAGGCTCTTACAATTTCTTTCGACAATGCACTGTAATGCTTTCAGTAATTCCATGATTACTGAAATATTATTATACTGATAATTTACTATATTATTATACTGATAATTTACTTCACCGCAGTTATATATGCTGACGATAAAATTGAATTCAAGTGGGGTCCTGGTTTCACTAGGAATGAGATCTGTTTGTTAAAAGGGGAAGGGACATGATTTGAAAAATCGGTAAAAAAAAATCATGCATTCGGGAGACTTCGTATAGCTGTATGTAGGTTATCTTTTTGAATTTGGAATTCCACAAACGCTGCACTTTAGATAATTACATTCTTTAATAATAATACTGAAAGAAAAAATTATATTATTGTAATAATTATTTTCCTATTACGGAAACGGATGAAAACTTGCGCGATTTCCATAATAAAAAAATATAGTACATGTAAATTTTCCTTGCGGTAGTATTTAAAGAATATAATTGTCTAATGCGAGGCGTTTGTGGAAATCCAAAATTCAGCAAAATAACCTAGATACAGCCATAAGAAGTCTTCCAAACGCATGATTATTTTTTATATTTTTTCAATCCAATCTCCCCTCTTTAAGACTGAATTTTTTTTTTTTTTTTTGAAAATGTATACTTAATCTACATCTGATAATTATTAAAATTATGGTGTTTCTGTTAGACAAAATAATACTATAATACTATAATTGAGGTGATCATATTGAAATCTGACAAATCTTAACGTATAGAAGGGACGTAGCCTACAAATGATTTATGTAAAACCATATTATGTTATGCAGTTATATAGTCTCTCTCAGGTTTTATTTGATGAAAAATACGCAGTTCCAGAAGGTGTGTTCCACGTACACTCGTACAATCCAAATTCCAAATACCATCATGATAATAATAATAATTAAGCTTACATAATTTCTCCATGAATAAAACTGTTTTCTCCAGGATTTAAAACTTTTAATTTTATTTCAAAGTTGCTGTTTTTTTTTGTTGTTGCATATAGTAGCTATATATATGTATAGTAGGAATTAACGCAAATTAATGTGCTGGAACGCTCAGTTCCTTTTTACATATTGATGTTTTTTATTTATTTATTTTTCTGTTTTATTGTAAAGAACTGAAGCCTGTTTATCATAAAAAAATTCTACCATCTTTATATAATTATCATGAATGATGATGAATTGGGAATATCGACCCAAAATAATTTATACTTGCGACAGTTCCAATTAACCTCATCCATAAATCGATATTGTTATCCAATACTTGCCATATATACTAATATATATTATATTCTTACATAACAGCAATGACATTCAGTAAATTATCCACTAGCGTATCGGATATGTAAATATTGAACATATTGAACTTTGTGCGTATAGATTTAGAATACGCTGTTATAAGCGATTTCTTCTGATAATATTGACAATAGTATTATAGCCCTTTAATTATTCAAATTGTAACCTCACCTGTTGTTATAAAACATCCGATCCAGCATAATCACAGAGACAAAAAATAAATCACACGAATTACCAACCCCCCGGTATAACCGAACTAAAGTTGGAATCTCTTTCGTCTCAATGTCTTGAATACACTAACTGCTGAAAGAGCAGACAGCATCAATAGCATGAATTTGATGTAAAGATGTAGGTCAGTAGCGCTTTATAAAAAGAAACATCATCACATCTGTTGTTATTTTTTACACCTCGATGAACCATACGTTTGACGGTAGAGATCTGTTTATGTCAAAGATATCGTGTAGTACGTGAAGATTTGAGGAAGATTTTTGGAATGAGGAGAGTTTAATTTGTGAATGGGAAATGATTGATAAATGAGAGTTAATTTGTTCCATGAATGAATGGTGATTTTCACACTATCACGTTGGATGGGTAATGGTGAATTAATCGTATTGGGTCTTATACGTAAAAGCATGATTTTTAGCCTTAATTTCCTAAAGAAAATAGGCTGATAGCACGATCATGTCTGTCCGTCCTTCCCCTCACCTTAGCTCCGTAACCGCGCGCTCCTCCGATTTTGACCAAATAACTTTCAAGGTATATCGTGCATAGCCTCAGCATATTCAGATTCGGATTTCGTGATTTCATCTTCAGGGAATTTTAATGTTTCATTGAATATCTCTCTAATCGCTCGTCGGATTTTAACCAAATTTTCATGATAGTATTTAGTACACAGCCATATAAAAAAGTTCCGTAGTCAAAACCGACCTAGGTTACGAATTTAAAATTTACATCTTCGAAGCTCTAATTTGTTTCTTGATTTTCTCCAGAACCACTTGGAGAATTTTAACCAAATTCAGTTTTCAGGATAGTATCTGTATGGCCGTATAAAAAAAATCGATAATCAAAACTGACCTGAGTTTCGAATATCTAATTATCATAATATATCATATTAAACAAATTTCGGAACCTCAATATAGTGTCTTGCAAAAAAACTAGCATTTGGAATTTTCAATTAATTATGTTTTTAAGTGTTTTAGGTCCGTACATTTGCAATCCCTTTATTCATATGAGAATGGTAAAATACGACTTTAAAAAAATATTGAAAGTCGAGTTTCATTTTTTCCAGGGGAAATAATTTGCTTCTTGTTTATAGTTTCTTATCGTCTCCATGAAATGATTATCTAAATTAAAAAAAAATTAAATTAAATTAATTTTTGTAGATAGGAATCTGAAAATTCAGTATGTTTTACTTCATTGAGACGTAAAACACACCTTAAAATTTCAGAAAAATCAATCAAGTAGTTCTTACGCTATGAATTCTTCAAGTTCCTGTTTCGCTATCCTTTAACACAGGAGTTGATAAATCTTACACCTCCTGTGTTAAAAGATAGGGAACATAACGACTGAAAAATTCATAGCGTAAAAACTACTTGATTTATTTTTCTGAAATTTTAGGGTGTTTTACGTCGGAATGAAATAAAACGTACTGAATTTTCAGATTCCTAACTTCAAAAATAAATTTCATTTTTTTCATAACATAACGGAAAACGTCCTAAAAGCACATGATGACGGAAGTGTCCGTTTTTGTGGACTCATATTTAAAATTGGGAAATAATTTTTATAGTCATTGCGCCACCCTTTAACATTGTATATTGTCCCCCTTTGCCTTCTCTATAAATATTTTAAAGGTAAGTGCTGATGAGTGATGGGATGAAAACGGAAGGTCATTGATTTCGACTACAATTTCATCATTGCCTGCTGAGAGGGACTGATGTGAACTATTATTATATTCT
>JAQIWE010000271.1:0-25340 GCA_034698565.1 Campodea plusiochaeta
TAGTACATGTGAGATCAAAATATGGTTTTGATAAGAGAAATTTCTTTCCTTATTTTATAGCTCTAGATTAACAATTTTGACATTGGAAGGGACAACCTAAATTACGTCGTTGGAATCTACTGAAGGCAGCAATAATTCAGTCATAATTATATAATATAACCGAATTATATATACTAGGAAAGTCATTTATTTTCCAAATGCATTGAAATACGTTTTAATAATTTAAAATTACTAGAAAATATTAACTCTCTATATATAGCACTGCTGGATGTGAGTACCTATTTTAATAATATTTTCCTGTCTTTCTGAAAATACAAAATTTATTATGATTTAATGAAGATGGAGATTTTCAGAAACGTTAGGGTACCAAATACCCGAACATCAATCTGGGCCTTTCTTACACGGTTGAAACACTCAGATGACTGTAAAATTGTTAATATTATTTTTGTTTTTGTCGTATTCTGATTCTACTGTTGTCTCCTCCGTGCACTGTGAATGAAGAATATTGCAACTCCTTCGTCAATTTGTCATTGTTTGCTTTCAATGTTTTCTCTCGGATCGTGTTTTCTCAGTTGCTCACGTTTCCTTTTCTAACCTGAGTTTGGTTTTCACTTCAATATTATTTCTTCTTGCAATTCCATGTTTCTCACAGAACGTAATAATCATTCATTTACTTTCCAAAACAGATTCAGTTGAAAGAAATATTAACAATTTGGAATATATAACTAGTGCTGCCGGCGAGACGAGCTCTAGACGAGCTGAAAGCTCGCTCGCTCGTTTGGACGAGAGAGCTCGATTATTTATTATAGTGTGAAAGCTCGCTCGCCGGCAGCACTGCTTGAAACTCACTTTTCAGTGATGGAAAAAAAAATTCGTGCTCGGGCTACGCCCTTGCAATATATTTCTTCATGATTTCTGAGGGATTTTAATTCTGGGAAGATTAATAAACTACAGTTTAAAGTATAATGATATGGAAGTTGTTAAATAGCTATACTAAATAAGCAAAATTTGTTTTCAACGTCTTGACTTTCAAAGGATTTCACCAAATATGGCAAATAAAGAATTATGAAAGTTTTGTTGAAAATCATTTAAAGCATACATGTTGAAATATGCAAATTTTTCTTAAAACTCAACAACTATTTTCTGTATTCAAGTTTAGCTTATGCTTTCAAATATGTTGCTGCTTTTTTTGTGTGTCAATTCAATTTGAGAGTATAAAAACCACCGCCTTTTTCAGCAAATGTTTATACGTCGTAAGTGGTGACAATTTAGACACGAAAAAGAAAGCTTTTTTCATAAATTTCGTTTAAATTGTCAGACCCCCTATCGGATACACCCTGACCCCCTTTTGGACACGACTCTGGCGTCACCACTGCAACAGCAGCATCATATTGGTGTCTTTTTTTTTTAAATCAATCGGTAAACATCCAATTGGGAAGCTTTGAACGGGCTTCATTTGAACACGTCTCGTATATATGGATAAAATTGCATTTTGAAGTTAGAAACGTTTCGTTATTTTTACTGATTATATGAGAGAAAACCATTTTGAACACAATCAGAATCAGAATAAAGTTTTTCTCAGAAAGTACCGCATAGTTTGGGGTAACACACTGAATAGATACTGGCCAAGAGAATGTTAATTTCCGTAAAATTAAAATTAAAACTTCATAATAATTATCTGTAAATACAATAATTATTTCAACTTTTGATAATGCCATTGCATGTTTAAATGAGGAAAAATATATTATTTAGCTGCTTTGTTACTGTAAGAATTACATTATAAATAAAATTAAATATATCACACTATCTAATAATTAAATACAAAACTTTTTTTAAATAAAACATTTATTTTAATTCCTGTAATAGCTGCTCCAGTTAAACCACAAGCAAGTTGTATTGGTAGAAAATGTTTAACACCTGGTGATATTTGTGATACTTTTCAACCATGTCACGATGGAAGATGTGAATTTGATGCAGTATGTTCCCCTAGGAATAAAAGTAATGACAAAGTTTAAATAAATATTATAACAGACACCAGTAGTATTTAATTATGTAAAGAATAATTACATTTGATTTTACATGTAATAAATTGAATATTTACACTGTATTTTTAATAATGAACGAAGATGAGTATCAATGTCATTTTTCTAAAATAAAATGTTTCTTTGATTTAGATATAAATTGTGATGAATTAGAAGAGCAGTGTTCTTCGACATCTGTTCTAGAAGATATATTTTGACTCGTAATGAGCTGCAAAAGTACAAAACACAAACCTAAAGGGTTCATCGGTTGTAGAGATATTCAACTTAGAAAATGCAAGAAAATAAGCTGTAAGGTAGCGGAGCAAGCGTGGCCCAAAACAAGACAACTGCTGATATATGAATAAAATGATTAATTTGCATGATTTTTAAGGCAGTTTTGCTACTACTTAATAGATATCTGTTCTGATATGTGTTTTTCAGCGAATAATTTGCATATTTTCGCAGGTCGATTTGTGCTAACTTGTGAAAACTATATAAACAGAAATATCTCTTGATCCGTTGTGTCAAAAAATGTCAAACTTTTTTCAAAAATTCTTTAATAATATAATGTACAAGATAATCACAGAAAACCTGAAATTCATTATCTGCAAGTAACCCTTTAAGAAACCTTGTTAGTGTTAAATAGAGTTATAATATATAAAAGTACGGCTAATCTAGATGCGACCATACAAATAACTAGCGGAATAAGAGATTATTTTCTCAGCATGATTTTGAAAACTTCACCATTCCCGATATCTTTTTTCTTTTGTTTCATTTCTGTTTATATGTTCATATTATTTAATATAGTAATAATAATGTTAATGAATATAATGACCGTTTAAGTGTTTCTGATTGCCATTTGCAGTGGCCAGGAGAGCATGTATATTTTTTTATATAAGTTATATAATTACTAACTGCGCTTTAGTCAAATTTCCAAACGTAAATAGATCTTTGGATTAGGAATAAAGCCGACCTTCGAATAAGTATATACTTCCCTATACCTATCTCTCGCCATGATCCATTTTATCGATTCGATATTCGTCGAATTACGGTTAAACTTTCATTACGTCATTTGTGTACAATTTGACAGTACCATTTACTTTAAGTCTGGTTTATTTTTAAAGCATAAAAACCGATTTAGAAAAGTGAATATTTTGCTCCGAACGAAGGTCATTTTTGAATATTTCTCCGTAGATGAGTCATTTATGAACCAAACAATTCGATTCCAGAACCACAATCCAATAAGCTTCACCACTTTTCAGAGTTACTACGGAGAATTCCTGAATCAAAGTCGATAATCGACAATTATCCAATTCGATATCGATGTTTGACATATATTGCCAATGGTGCATTTTGAAGATACGATGTCATCAAAATGAATTATCGTAATTGTTGAGACAAGAACACATAGATGCAATTAGAATAAACAATGATAAAAACTCGGTATGTGCATATGAATAAAAACTCTAGTGGTATCTGTAAATATGTCAACGTCGAATTATTACACCAAACTAATGATGTCCGTCAGCTAAACTTTTTAGAATCCCTTGATATTAAAAAAAAACATTTTAACAATTTTAATTTATTACATGGCCCTTCTTCAGTTTGCACTCTTAAATGGTTCTATTGGTCAACAGTAAAATTTCCCCATTTTTCTTATTTTCATAGTTAGTTTTATGTTATCTTCGGATTGCCTTGAAACATGTTAAGATAGAGAAATAAATCAACAGCATTTAACAGAGGAATAGCTATTATTCAAAAGTTTGATGATTCCATATGATTCTACATTTTGTCAAGACGATATCAAGAAAGGGTTCAATATCATCGTCTTGACAATCTTGATAAAAACCTTACAAATAACATGGGGAAATAATAATTTTGGTGGACTATTAATTTTTTTTCTTCCGTCAAGTTAAAAAAATGTTGGTAAAGTTATCACTGATTTAGGTATATCATAAAGTTTCCGACTCTTCTGAGGATATGACAATTTGACGAATTTACAAAACAGATAAGCATGGTCATGAAGCTTGGTTCAAAGTGTATTACTTTTCTTTTTACAGGATATGTTTTTGTTGTTTACTGTGCAAAGATTAGAAATTTTAAGAAAAAAGTGAAATTAAAATACTCCGTCCGACTTCTATCAATTATACTCTCGTAAATAATGTCATGTCGTCATCTCGACCTTCTGCTACGTATGTTCAGAATAAATTATAAACAATTTATTCCTCATTCAGAATACCAAGATAGAGCTCGCACACTTGCATCCACCAAAGGTCACTCTCTGAAACTACAGGGTGGTGGTCCCCAAAAAATGGGAGTTTTGGAACCCTTTTATAGAATGTTAATGGAATATATTTTCTGAAATAATGAAGATAAGAAGACGAAGCAAAAAGTATATGAAAAATGTTGTTTTATTTTCCCCCAAAAATATATGGTTTATGATAATTAAATTTATTAAACTTTTGTTATACCTTTTATTTAAAAAAAAAAAAAAAAAAAAAAAAAATGAAAGTATATAAGAAAAAGCTATAAGACGGGCATTTCAATTTCATCTATCTGCAGTTTGTAGATGTATCAGTTAAACACTTGGATAATTTTACGAAATTGAAATATTCCTTTAAACTAGAATATTGCACAACAATCTGATAAAGTTGCTGTAAACTTATAATAATGCAAAGTAATTTGTATAATATTATTTTAATGTCTGGTTGTAACGACCTTATCAAAGAAAGAACGGTTTATGAATTAAAAAATAATTTAAAAGTTTTATCAATAACATTCGACCTTTTGTCGTAAATTATGATAAAGTAATAAGGATACCGGCAACATAAATCAAGTATTATATTAAACCATAAAAGTGAAATTTGTATAGCACCGGTACATTACAATATTTTATGACTTAATAAAATAGTAAGTTACTATGTTGGAATTCCTATTAAAGTTGTTTGGTGGTTATGTCATAGGACATTTTGCTGTGCTTGGATTCATATGGACACTAAGAAATTGTGTATTGTATTTCTTAGAATGCAAGGTGAGCCCGAATATTATTTATATTGATATTTTTCAACATGACGTGCAGTATGTTATTTTTTAAAAGAATGTCATTCGTTTTGCATAACTAAAATATTTTTTCTAATACATACAGAGAATCAAATCCAAAATATGGTCAGTACAACAGGCGAGAGAGAAAAGGGTGAAATGTTTACGAAACGAATTGTTGTTAGATGGCATCCTGGTTACTGAAGAAAGGGAGAGAATATTAGGTCTACCAGCAGATACACTTGTCAAACAAATGAAAAGTGGAAATCTAAAGGCGTCACATGTTTTACAAGCTTTCCAGGCAAAGGTATTTCATAATTTATTATACTCTAATAATATTCAAAACAGGAATAGGATATTACTCTCTGTTGTTGTAATATTAAATAAGGAAGGTATTACAAAAACAACATAATAATTATATTTTATGTTATAGGTTTATTATTAATAATTATGATATAGTATATCTAACATAAAAAATGAATGATCATCATTGAATATACGTAATTCCGTATACATTCACAGACTGGTATTTTGTAGAATTTCGGTTTTACAAATGATTTAATTACGCGGTGCTTTAATATAGTACTATTTCCCTTTTTGCTTCTTTTTCTGAAGGGGAAGTTAATGTTACATACCATCGCTTCCTGATGTTACTGCTAATTCATACAAACCAGTTCAATATTTATTTCAGGCATTGGAAGTGACAGAAAGATGCAACTGTGTTGTGGAATTCTTAGACGAAGCGAAGGCAAGAACTAAAATACTAATTCAATTTTTATTTAATAAAAATAATTATATACGAGGGGGATCAATAAGTATTTTATAACTAATTTTATTCAAAATATATTTTACTAACGCAAAAATTAAAATATATACGTTTAAAAGTCCTGCTACTCCTACAGTACAATTCAGGTGATTTCTAATTCACATTGAACCATCTGTCCCAAAAGTTTTGAATGAGAGTTCTGTAAATTTCGTCATTTTGAATAGGGTGATGAGTTTTTAGATTTTCTTTTAAATGTCAATCCTGGTACTACAAATGTTTTCCATTAAAATGTAATGAAATTGCCTGTTCGATCCTTCGGTGGTAGTTTCTTGATATATCAAAATGCAATGTTTCCTATCCCCAGTAATATATTTATTGCCATTTACAGAAGTCACCTGTGCGACATGGGTGCACTGTCTTTTCACAAGGCGGAGTGTGCGACTCCTTCCAATGATCTATATCGTTGAACCGTGACATTCTCAGTGTATAAATACTATTACATGATATGTATAGTAGTTTAAATCTTAAAACAAATTTAAATTGATAGCGAAGCTCTTGGAAAGAAATTTTAGATGACAAGAATAAAAAATAAGTTAATAACTTAGATCTCTATACCCTATATTCAAAATGAAGAAATTCGGAGTACAATCATACAAAACTTTAAACCACTTTGAGACAGATGGTTTAATGTGAACGAAAATCACCTTAATTGCAGAGTAAGAGTAGGGCTTTCAAATGTAGGTTTTGATTTTTGTGTGAGTGAAATAATCTTGGAATAAAATATGCTGGAAAATACTTATTGGTTACTCCTCGTAGCTAAGTTACAAATAATATTTTATATAGGTGCTCCATTTCTTAAATAATTATTCATTATTGTCATCATAATATGTAACATATGTTTAGAATATGAAATGTAATGTTCATATATATACTGTACTGTACAGTATGATCACATGCAATTGAATTTTGCTTTTACCCAGGAATGGGCTCGTGCATTGGATGGTCTTCCTGACAAAAGTGCTGCGTTGTTTGGTCTTCCTGTGAGTATAAAAGAAGACATGGGTTTAGCAGGACATAACGTTACATTAGGAGCGGGAAAATTTCTTGGAGATCTGGAACAGGGAGATGGAGCACTTGTTCACACGCTCAAAAAATTAGGAGCCATTCCATTCTGTAGGACTAACGTACCTCAGCTATGTCTTTCGTGAGTTTACCATTTATACTATAACACATCATAGTTGTTGGTATATAGCGCGACATTATTTTGTTATTTAATATTATATCAGAACCTAAAATATTGTAACTGAGATATATAATATTTGTAAGATACGTTAGAGGGTTGGGTATCGATAGACAAACTGAATTTCACTTTAGGCATATCTTACGACGTTAGAAACTATAGAACATTTGTTCAGGGGAAAGAAGAGAGTTAAAAATTAGATTTGCTCTTAGGACTTCAAAATAGATTCATTAAACTATACAATCAAAAGTGAAAAAGATGTACAGCTTAATCGTGTTGCTAATCGGGAGTTGTGTTATATTCCAGATGGAATAGTATTCGAGATTAGTAAATTTTCGTATATTTTAGGTGATTGTAATTTTTTTTTAGCAAAAGAACGTTTTAAACCATACTTCTCCCATAGAACGTTGAATTGTTTCAATCCTATTTACGGTTTAACAACTCATCCTTTGGATCCAAGGAAATCTCCTGGTGGATCCTCAGGCGGAGAAGCTGCTCTCATTGCATCTGGAGGATCTGTACTTGGATTTGGATCTGATATGACCGGAAGTGTAAGAGTACCTGCACATTTCTGTGGAATTGCCTCTTTAAAACCAACTTATCCTAGAATTAGGTAATTAGAAATATTGTACGTTCCAACATGCATTCATAATCTGATACCTTTCGGTTTATCACTTTCGTTTGTGCCATTGCAGCCATCGGAAGATTCAATGTGAGCTAACACGGTCGAGTTATATTTTTTATTTATACACATGGAAGTTTTATTTTATTTATAAATTACGAGAACAAACATATTAATTTCAAAAAGCAATAAACCATATTTAATTTGTTAAAATTGTCTCAAAGGATAAACAATATAATGTTGGATTAGAGTAAACTGTTCCCGCGTTTAATAAGATTGCTTGGTATATATTTTGTTGAGGAGACTATCTTTGAATAACTTATTAACTTGATCGAGACATAACTCAAACCTCATAATCTTCCATAAGTTAAGCTAACACGAGCGAATCTTGGCCAATTCCACCGCCAATGAATTTGAAATCAAGGTGTTTATTTTGAATTCTCCCATTGTCATGTTATAATTGAGAAATAAATATACAAGGGCAGGTTTAGTTTTTCAATACTTCTAGGAAATATGAATAATAATTTGAAGATGAAAATATATCCTTTCCCTCTTTTGTTTTCAGTTTTCTTGGAAATGCTCGGAATCTGAATGGTGCAATTGGACGTAAGTAAAACATTTGCCATTTAGGATTATTTTTATTATCTCGATACTTCGATTTAAAATCAATAAATTTACTGTTGTTTCTTCGATTTTCATGAGAGCTGAGAAGAAAAAGATATATTATTATTATTATTATTGAAAACTAAGATATTCAGTTTCAATTTTCCATTTATGTTGTTCCCTAGAATAAAATAAGGATAAATAGCCATATAATATAAGCGTATAGTAACGCGCAAACAAGACTTATCTTCACCTAAGACAACGTCATCCTTCATCTATCCATTTTTACTATTTCAAAACATTTTTATAGAAGAATATAATGAATTATTATTATTATTCCATAAGGAAGGCTTTGTATTTATATTACTTTTTAAATCTCAGTTGATGTTTCATCTGGAATAATGGCGAGAGATGTTGATACCTTGGTAATGGCTTCTAAAGGATTATTTACCTCAACTTACTTTCATCAGTTTGATCCAACTTCACCACCTGTTTTGTGGAATGAAGAGGTGAGTTAAAAATAATTCAAAAATATATTGAATGCTTTATATTAAAGCAGTAGAAGGTGATATTGCTTGTATTGTTGTGAGGAAGTAAAATTTGGAAACTAAAAACATTTAAAAAAAATTAGCATCACATGGTGAATTAAAAATAAAAATGAATGATCGATACCCTATGATTTCAGCTTTTTCAATCCAGAAGAAAACTTCGTGTTGGTTTCTTTACTGATGACGATATAGTTCCAGAAACACCATCTTGTCAACGAGCTTTAATCAAATCACTGGAGGTCTTAAAAAAAGCTGGACATAATATTATTGACTTTAATGACATTCCAAAAACAGAACTGATGAGAGGAATTCTTTACAGTGTTAGAACAATTCAAGATCCTGCAAAATCGCTGTAGTAAGAATTTGTTGAGATCAACTAACCAACTGGTTTAAAAATTCTGTCATTTCTTTAATACATTGCTTTCGACTTTGCCTGTTATATTTATTATCTTTTCGTCTTTATTGTAATAACAAGAGAACTGTGACAAGGACAAGTGGCATGGTTCAAAATACTTTATTTAAGTTATTCTAACAATACTTTGAAATTTTTATCCTAAATATTGAAGATAATTTTTCTTACGGTTATTTATAATTTACTGCGGTTGGTTATTTTAAATTATCAGGCTGATTAAAATTGAAGTTTATTTTCAGTTCTCACGAACCTTGGGACAAGTCTAACTTCTTGCTCAGAATTGCCTCACATTTTCCTAAACGAATACAAGGATTCATTATGTGGGCAACAGAACTTGGAGGGCGGAATTTAAGAAAGTTTTTATTTTTCAGAGGTGAGAAATAAATATAGTATGTATGATGTGTACCCTTCAAACAATAAACATTATTCAGTCATTGCATATACTCACTCAACTGAGAAATTAAAAATAAATGGCATATTTGACTTTGGAATTCAAAAATCAACGGTTATTCAGTATATCAGAATTTACCTTCACTTGCATTCCCTCAATTTTTTTTGATAAATGCAGGTAATAAAAATATTGAACATTAGGGCAAACGAACTTTTGGCAGTCATAGCTTTTCCAAGGCTGCAGAGTTATTGCAGGATGTTGTATATAATTATGATACGGAATGATACCTTCTTATCTTCTGTCCTTTGGAATTGAAATTTTAAATACTTTAAATTTCTGTACTTTTCCAGGATTTTCTGCAACTGATATTTGGCATCATCTTATGAATAAAAAGAAGTTAACAAATGATGTTGTGCAAAGATGGAAATCTTTAAATTTGGACGTATGTCTCACTTGCGCTTACCCTTTCCCTGCTGTAGAACCCAAATATTGGACACCATTATTCAGTACGATCATGATATTTATGTCTTTATATAGCAACCCTGAAGCATTTTGTAGTATAATTATATATTATTATTATTATACTGCAGAGTGATCACAAATTGTTAAAAGAAACTTGTCCATTCTGTAATACCAAATGAACATAATTTAGCAGTTAATTCATATAGTAAACGAGGATGGGGATGGAACTGTTTGATTATTCATATAGTAAACGAGGATGGGGATGGAACTGTTTGATTCATGTACAGAAGGGGAGAATTAAGGAAACCCGTAGAAGATTCAATCTTTCCAATGACCATAAAACAGAGACACTTGATTTGTGATTCATAACAAAAATGGGCAATACTTATTAAAAATATTCTCATTAAATTATTTTCTTAAATTTTTCTTCGTTTCCTTTGACATAGCAGAAGTTGATTGTTCTTCTCGCCCTTTATCTCTATACAGCTTCACATCTTTACTATGCATGCAGAGGAAATACTTTTTTAATATCTTACATATAATATTATAGAAAATATTCATTGTCGATATAAAATGGTTTTAAACTCACAGGAAGATACATGTATATAGCAGACAGGGATCGCGTAAAAATAACCATAACTGAATCAAATAATTTATAAATAGGTTGGCTAAATAATATTGGAATTTTGCATTGAACAGCGAAATTTAGGTTACAAAAAAATTGCAAGAAATTCATTTATATTTATTAACTACTTTATTTACTCTAACAAAAAGTATAATTTGAAGGTTTTGTTTGATGTTAATTATGTTTACTTTTATTCCCAGTGTCTATCTTTGGAGTGTCCATCTGTAACTTATTAAATTTCCCTGCTGGTATAGTACCTGTGACTACTCAGAATGAAGAGGATACCAGACTTCTCAAGTCACATTATGGAAATGGATCTATTGCATGCAAAATAATTCAAGCGGTATGTGACTATGTGCTGTGATGGAAATAAGGAGATCTATTGTGACTGACATTTTAAGGAATCGATTTTTTTAGTAATCCAATATTTCAAAAATACTTGCATTAATGTATTTTATTTGATAAAAAAAGTATGTCTTACAAAAGTTAATCTTTTTATAACCCCAGCGTGTCAAGTAAACTTTAAGATCATAAGTATGATTATAATGATTATAAGTATGATTATAATGAACACACGTGAAACCCATTTTCATTTTGGCCCAAAATTCAACTGTAGAATAATATAGTTTTGACATAGTATGTAAAACAGTCTGGCGTCCCCCATGAAAGCATGAACTCAGCATATATTCAATTTATTAATACTCTAACTCCATATTTCAGGCTACATCAGACAGTATTGGTCTTCCAGTTGGTGTACAAGTTGTTGGTTTACCTTGGGAAGAAGAAACGGTTTTGCGAGCAATGAAAGAATTAGAGAATTGTTTGAAAAATGAGAAGGAAATAAGGGAAGACGAACATGTCTTCCAATACTTCCAATTAGAAAATGAGAGAATATGATAAATAAATACGTTCACCACTTAGCATACAATCTTATAAAAGGGAATGCTATTCAGTATGTTTCCATTAGTTGTAATTTATAGTGTTGAAGAGTTTCAACAAAGCATATAATTTGCCATTATGTATACATTAAAACATCCAACAAACCTCCTTTCTAACATTTATTGTAAATTATTGTAAAATGCCTAATGTCTCCTGTAGTGTTAATAAACAATAGTAACAGGCTGTGATGACGTCACTGTGGTATATGGATGGAACAATTGAGAGTAAACAAAGTAGAATGAAATTAAGATTTTCATTGTTAAGAATTTTACATATTTAAAAAAATAATTAATAACTCTTATATGCGAGGATGGATTGGGTCATTGTGTCCTATAACCATGAAGGAACAATAACGTTATGTTGTCCCACTGCTGTATTGGCAGCATTAATCTCTGCAAATTATACCGTTCTACGTTAACTGATCATCTCAAAAAGAAGGTCACAATGAATAAATGATGCTACGCAAGAGTGCTGGTGTCATCAACTAGCAGGAAATCTGTCATTAAACCTGAAATGGGCTGCACTGAAAACCTTTGAGAAAAAAAATGAAATTATCTAGAGGGAAATGAAGTTAGTTTTGCTTCAAATTCAATATTATTTTTCATGTTTTATGAATAATGAGTCAATTCGGCGTGACCTCCAGTTTATGCTCATTTTAAACACGATCTAGTGCACTTGGAAAGTTGAAACTCCTTTTTGGCAAGGAGGGCGAGATCAGAGTAGAAATGGCAAAAATAAGGAGTCGTCGGAGGCCGGCGTCCGCGAAGAGGCACCATGGTTAGCGCTAGCGAAGAGAATTTAGTAAAAACTCCTTATTTTAAACAATTTTTTTATATTTTGCAAAATTTTGGCCGTCTTCAGTTTTGGCTATTATTAGTATCACTTTTCTAAATTTTATCTCTATGGAATAAATTAATCTGAAGTTGCAGGAGGAACAGCCCCCCCTTCTCAAAATTATCAGGACTGACTGCGGGGTCCCTGAGTTAAAATATTACAAGGTTTCACCATAAAGAGGGGTATTATGACGCAATTCAGGGGAGGGCAATCACCCCTCCTTTGACTCAGTAATTTATAAGAAAAAGTTATCCTTCCTCAGATAGTTTACCCAAATTATGTTATACTCTTAGACATTTCTAATGGATTCATGTCTGTAGGTGAAACTGTTTTCAAGATATTTCTGCTTGAAAATCGGACCAAATACTTTTGGACCACTCTGTATAGTTCTTAATATTTTCTTTGACATTTAATTTGAAATAAATCGGTGTGATGGTTATATACGATCGACGTTCTCGTCTTTTTACTTTTCTTTACATTCACTTTACTTCGACATCCGAAATAAGTTTACACGATAATACTGAAGTAGGCTATAATTATTGTTTTTAAGAGAGAGTTCGTATATCACTACATGCTGGCAGTATATTAAAAAAGAATATCATTTAGAAATCAAATTAGCATATTTTTATATTATCATATATTATAGTTATATTACATAATATGTAGTAAACAAACACTCCGGGAAGGACGGTAGCATCCATGTTGATATTTTAGAATATATTGCTGATTAATGAATACCGTAATGTATTATGATAATTAATCTTTCAAGCGAGTCAATGAACCATAGTGTCGAAAAAATGTTAAGTAATGATAATATAATATTATGTCTGACCTGAATAACATAATATACTGAAGATAACCTTTGACTTACAGGAAGTGATCAGACTAATTTCTCAGTATACACACACTGAGGAGTAAACAACCACGTAATATTTCATTTTATATGCTGCCATGGAATTGGAGGAGATTTTAAAATGGATTATTATTGTTATTGCTGCTCAGTTTATTCTTGTTATAGTTTTCTGGATAGTAAAATGTTTGCGAGTGGTGATGTACAAAAGAAAGGTATGTTCTAGAAAAAACTTATTTACATTAAAAATTGAAAAATGAATCTTGTAACTGCTGCATTAAAAATATACTATTGGAATACAAATAAAAATAAATAACAAAAATAAAAACAATCATATGGAATATTTAGTGTGAATCACTAAACATTTTTATGATAATTTAGTCGAATCATCATTTTATTTCCTCATATACTTTACAGGATACTTTATTGTATTACGCACATAAAACAATTACTACAGCAGTATCTATCATCATCCCATATTAATTTTCACTTCTTTGAAACTCATAATAAAATATTCTCTTTACTTTTTCATTAGTTTCAGAACTTCACTTCTCATATTAAAGAATAATTAGAGAATGAAGAGAAAATCAATGATTTGATGATATCACTTTTCATTACAACACATTTGACATTTATGCTTTATTTACAACAATTTTGTTGTTTTTAAGTCGTATAAATCTAGGTTACCGCCACCGGTACTTCTTCCAGTATGGCAGCGCCTATATAAAATTACTGTATAAAAAAGCGATGTTGAAAAATAAGATTTTGCTACTGGTGAACCTTATTTCTTATAATGTGAGTCAGTTTCATAATGAGCAAGAACGTCATTTAGGAAGACTTTCTTTGACTTTTAAAAACTTTTCTTAAAGCAAAGAAAAATATTCAAGAAAAAATGTTAAAATTATTTTTCTAAAAAAATTACTATTTTGTATTGAAATGTACAAAAATCTTTAAAATTGTAATATTTTTACTAATAAATTCTCAAAATAATAAAATTGCTTTAAATAGACGCTTTTCACTATACAGCAGTGCTATAGAAAAGCCTAAAATTTTGCAAGTATTTTTTTTGTAAGGTCTGACACTTGGTAAAACTTATATTATTGGAATGACGGCCATGAATTTGAATAACTTTATTTTTCTGCATGTAAATTAACGATAATGTACATTTATATACACTTACAGAAGTTTTCTTATAGGCAATAATACTAATAAATAACATTGATCTGTTTCATTATGATATAACACAATGAGACAAAACACGAGAAAACAACAAGAGATGGGAAAAATTCAACATCATCAAAATTAACAGTAATTTAAAAAAAAACTTCTTTTCTTAAAGATGCAGAGAAGAATCGAATCAGTTCGTTTATACAGGAAGAAACAATTTGAAAGTTTGAAAAATAAGTTAGAAATAGATGGTGTTCTTGTAACAGAAGAACGTGCAAAATTACTCAATATGTCGGCAGAGGAACTCATACAACAAATGCAGAATGGGATACTTAACGTTATCGAGGTTTTACAAGCATTTCAAGCAAAGGTAAAATAATAGTTTTTAAATGTATAATATATAAGCTTTTTTACCATTATTTTATTAATTACATTCTTTAACTTTTCAGGCATTAGAAGTAACAGAAAATTGCAATTGTGTTGTTGACTTTATCGTGGAGGCTGAGGTAAGCGAATAAACTTTGCAATGTTCAACTATTAATAATCAGTGATTCTTTTATTATAGGAATGGGCTACTTCGTTAGAGAAGCAACCAAACAAGAACTTCCCATTGTTTGGCTTACCTGTTAGTTTAAAAGAAGATATTGGAGTAAAAGGGCATAACGTAACGTTGGGGTTAACTAAATTTATTGAAAATGCAGAACAAAAAGATGGTGCACTTGTTCAGTCTCTTAAAAAACTAGGAGCAATTCCGTTTTGCAGGACTAATTTGCCTCAAATGCTCTTGTCGTAAGTTAACAGAGATTAATGGAATAGTCATACTTCTTGTATTCATCTTTTTTAATTTTGAGGTGTACTCATCAGTTACCCTGATAATATGCCGAGTATATTTCTTTACACAATGAACAAATACTGATGTATAGTAGAAGTTAGTAAATTATAAATAAATGTTTCCTATTTCATATGTAGGTTTTATACCGCGTCTTCAGTTCTAGAGTTTACACAAATTCTATTTGAAGTAATAGAAAGTTTTTCTTTTTATTGGTATGCTTAGTACTCTATTACGCAATCAAAATAAATTAAAACAGGTAAAATACGTACAATAATATGTTTTTTTTTAACATCAGTGAAAGTTGGTTTATCTTTATCACTGTACAAGCAATTTTCAAATCAATAGTACGTATCATATCAGAAGTCAGAAAGGAAAAAAATGAAAAGAAAAAAGAGAGAAGAAAATGTGGAAAAAGAGAAAAAAGATAAAGAACAACAAATAAAAATCTTCGTATATGGAAGCAAAAAAATTGAAAAGAATAATATTGCTGTAGAGTATTAGATTATATTGAGAAATATTTTAATCGAAAAACAAAATACCTAAATTTATCATAATATTGAGTTGTACAATTTCTGACCTTTATCATGTTCGTTTATTAAAAACACTGATGGCTGTTTGATGTACATGGAAATATCTTTCTATCTAGTATTTCCAACGACAAATTAATATAAATACAAATAGATATGCAACTTCTAAGAAAACAATAACAAAAAAGGTAATATTATATCTATCACATAAAATATCTTCATGCCACAGTAATACAAAATGTTTTGCAGAAATCTTTTAATATCGCTGCTTTTGATCATAACAGTCTTTAATTTATCTGTTTGGAGAAAGATAAATTAAATGTAATTTAATTTATCAATGTAACACATCTACGTGTATAACTCTCCTCCTGCTGTAATTTGTATTCTAATGAAAAATTTTTGTGACTGTATAGGTTATTTAAAGATAAATGAGTGTTATATAGTAATTTTGATCAAAAATAATAGAATGAAGTTTGATATATTGATATTGCCACTGCATCAGAAAAAAATGATTAAATAAAAATACAATTGTAATTCTACAAGTTGAAAAGAAATAATTATTTCAAATGAGTAAAAAAATTAATGAAAAATTATGAAACCTCTTATATATTATTATCAGTGTACTTTGTATTCTGTCGATTATTTGTGCTGGTATTACAGAATTAACTTACATTACTAAGCACTTTTTTTTCTTTCAGATTTATAAATTATTCTTTGTGATGTTCTAAAAATAAAAAGGTACTAAATAACTTCAAATGTAAATAAATCAATAAAAGTATGTCTATAAAAAATCTGATGTTTAACGTAATTGGTAATAAGGAAGCACATTTTGCTCACTTAAATAGTTGTTTAAAGTTCCGTCAACTTCTTATATTTTTATTTTGACTATTTTTCCTTTGAAATGTAATTTATTTTCCATAAATAAAAAAATCATATATAGCAATACAAGTTTTTCCTTCTCTTTAGAACAGTTTCCTGCAACAATCCAATATACGGTGAGACGACTAATCCTTTAGATAAGACTAAGTGTCCAGGTGGTTCGACTGGAGGAGAAGCAGCTCTTATTGCATCTGGAGGATCATTGCTTGGATTTGGATCTGATATGGCAGGAAGTGTAAGAGTACCTGCACATTTCTGTGGAATAGCATCATTAAAGCCTACCAAGTTAAGAATGAGGTTTGTACATATAAAACTTGTTTTATTACAATTTTTGTCTCCTTTAATCTGCTTTTTCCTTTTCGTTCAAAATTACAGCTGCTTAGAGAATATCTTTTTCTTCAAGTTTTTTTCGGGACCCTAAGTACTGAGTAGTTTGCCAATGAACACAATTCTTTTTTATTTTAAAATAGAAATATATTGCAATCAAAGATGATATACATAGAATTACTCTAAATAAAACAACAGTTTCTGCGGAATCACTGAAACAGTTTAAAAGGTGCATTAGTGTCGAAAAATGCACAATTCCACTAATTTATGGAGCAGAAGTTATTTTTTATAACATGAAATAAATAATGAACTATGAACTTACTATTAATAAATGAAGTGGTGATAGAATTTATTTTTGTTGAAAATAGACGGCGTGGCCGTCATCGAAGCTAACGAGAATGTCCTTGTATAGGAAGAGCAGAAAGACCGAGACCTACTTGGTCTCGGTAGGAACCCTACAGATTAATCAATGTAGAAGGTATAATAAAGAAACAACATCTGTATTCTCTTAATCTTACTATTTTGAATACGGCTGACGTCAGGCAGATATTTCGAAAATACACACTTACTTACTTTTTTACTTATTAATACAAGATGTTGTTACTAATACTAAAGTAAGAAAAGTTTAAATAAATAACTTTAACTGTAAACACTTTGCTCTCAATTATTTCGTGGATTCGAATTCCTCCAGACGAATGAATATTTTTTCTCATTATTAATTTATTTTCTATGTAAGCTATGTTGGTATAATTATTTCCAACGTTAAGTTTATTAAAATAAATCATACTCAACACTATTTCCCTTTCACATAACATAAAAATAAAACCTGGTTGCCGATAAAATCCATTGAATAAACTTTTACTCTTATATTTTCAAAATAAAATAAAATTATTATCGTGGCCAAAAAGTGAACACACTGTTCTTATTATCATCTGTTAAAAAGTATTATAATGTTCTTAACTTTATGTTATATCTGAGAGACATGGATTCCATATTGTTCAAATTTGGTTTTTTTTTTGTTCTTAACTTTATTTCATCATCACTTTATTTTTCAGTTGTTTTGGTCAGGCGAAGAATTTTGATGGAGCTATTGGATGTAAGTATGGAACTGTAATAATATGCTATGTATAATTTGGGATATTGATTAAAGCAAAATCACATTGTGATATTTTTATTGCATATTATATGCAATTGAAGTTGTATAATAATACAGAAGCGAGCGACTTTACGGATGAAGTCGGTAGTTTCTGTATTGAAATTTATTTTCCTTCAGTCACTTTGCTCTCAGTTATTTAATATGAAGTTGTAAGTTTTTTTATTTAGTTTTATTTGGTAAATTTATTTACGGGATTTTGATAATAAAATTAAATCGTTACGTATAAAAGCACTTCAAACTGTCACCGATGAAGTATAGGAAACGTGGAATATTAATCAATACCATTAGTACTTAGTTTTTTGTTCTCTATAACTAACTAAAGGTGACTAAATAATAATCACTCTAGTATGGTATTGAATATTTTGATTTGTTATTGAGTAATTATTGTACCGTACTCTTCTTCTTTTTACAAATCTGTAAACAAGAAGCTCTTTTATTCGTTAAAAAACTCTAATATCAGTACTGACATCGTGAGTGTAAGGCTGACTTGAAGGCTTACTTTCCGTATTTATTGCTTTTGAATGTTCAGAAAAATATAGCAATAAGTTATATACAGCAATTAACTCACAAATGACGGTATTAACGACTGGGTGCAGAGCTTTCCATCCAGTAAGTGATTAATGTTGCGTTCTATTTCAAGAATGATTGAATTATTAATTTATTATATTTCAGTAGGAGTTACTGCTGGTATACTGGGTAATAATGTGGATACTGTTACTACTGCAGCTAGAGCATTATTCAGTTCTTCATTGTTTCATGGTGTTGATCCAGCCATGCCACCGTTAATATGGAGAGAAGAGGTATTGTTTAAAAACTTTATTAAATTATTGCGATCACTGAGCTGGATAACATAAAATTTAACCTGTATTTAATAATGTAAGTTAATTTACTGATGATTGTATTGTTATAACTATAGCTCATTTTAAATGTTTCCTGTTTCTTCTATAACAATACTGTAAATGTAAGTTACAGTAAACATTGCACCAGTCTCAAGGGGTGAACCACTCATGAACACCGGTGTACAATTTTTTTGAACACCACCTGAACACCGGTGAACTTCGCATTGACACCGGTGAAAACCGGTTACCAACACTGAACGCCGAAATCCGGTGTACATATTTGTTCACCCCTCGACCAGTCCCACCTTTGTTTAGGGAACAAACTTTTTTTCACCTTAGATCCTCCACACTCCCCGCAAACTTCGCGTAGGATACTTCATGGATAATGACTTTGCGCCTGAAGTTCCATCCTGCAGACGTGCATTGAGGGAAACTTTAGAAGCTTTAAAGAACTCAGGGCATGAAATCATTGACTTTAATAATATACCAAAAGGAGAATTGATACGAGCAATACTGTACAGTATGAGAACAGTTTCAGATTGCACACCAACATTCTTGTAAGTATCTAATGATGACATTTCTGAATCAACATGTTACACGAATTCACCATTTAGAAATTATATGTGTTGAGATAACACTGTACAGAGTACAGAGTGATTCATTTCAATAAACAACGACAGAGTCAGGGATATGCGTATATTTTGAAATATTATCTAAAATTGGTAGTTTTTACTACAATGTTTCAAAACTATATTTTCCCTAGCGCCAACCATGGTGGCACTTTCTTGCTTCGTGAACGGTTTTCGACATTATTTTTTCAGTAGTATCCCTCGCCCCCTCCCCCAATCGAAGCATGAATGTACGCCAATGGTTGGTCAGGAAATCAACTTATCTGTATTTACGAATTGAAAAGGATATGTAAATTGAAAAGCGTAACTCGTTATAGTTATAACTTCAAAAAACTGTTTATAAATGAAAGTATAAGAGCGAATGAGTATTTAATATCAATATCAGCTAATAATCACCCTGGTGTCATAATCTGAAAATGATTTTATAAAAATTCCAGTTTTAAAATTGCTATATGGCATTTAGAAGCACTGTATTGAAACCAAACTTATCTCACAGAAACAGCGCAATTCAGCACGGAGGAAATAGATTTATAGAATAATGTTCCAGTATTGTTCACTTAATTAAATATGATGGTAAAATATACTGTATATTAATTTTACAACCACATTCACGACTATCTCGCCTGATGAGCTGCATGAAAAAGGGTTCAATTTTGGATTCCATTCTTACCATAATTTGACATTATCTGTTTTAATATGTTTTTGTTTCCATCTATCAATTTCATTTAACACTGACGAGTGAGTGAAAATAAAACTTAAGTTTGACCACAATAACTTGTCTTGAAACGAAGTCACAAAAGATACTTATCGCTTTCTATTTTGAAATGAAAGGTGTCCGATTTAATTGCCACACCCTGTATAACCTGTTATCCATTAATTTTATATTAAAATTCCATTTGTAAATAACAAAATTCACAACCTTGTTGTTTTCAGAAATTGTGAGCCTTGGGATAAAAGAAACATTGTTATAAGATTTCCATCATACGTACCAAGATGGCTACAAAATATTGGCTTGTGGGCTTCACAACTCGGTTCTCGAGGAATCAGGAAATACATATTATACAGAGGTAATTTCAAGCAGTACTTAATTACATGAGTGTATTTGAATGACATATTCGATATATCATGATATTGTCTTAGATATACACAGAAGACTTAATAATTAACCGATATACATGTTCACCAGCGTAAGTAATTAAGTACCGTATGCATCATTCAATCGTTCGTATTTTTTTGCAACCATTAAACTAAGCATAAGAAAATCACTATGCAAAAGAACTGTCCTTTCCTATTGTTACGTTGCCACCATTTGCCACTAAGAACAGGGGTGCTAATAGCACATGAAATTTTAGAAGCCAGTTCAAAAAGTTAATAGCCACCGATCTAGTACACAATGTACAGCAATTTCTCGAGATTTCGTTCCTGCTCACAATGCACAGAAACACATACATTTGTTTTAAGTACATTTGGTTAATAATCTTATTTGGAATTAAAGTAAATTGTAATTTGGAACAAACTGAAGCAGTTTTTAGTAGATCTCGAATGAGTTGGATTAGCCGACGATTACGCATCAACAATTTTCAATAACGTCAATATCTTTTTAATATTACTTCGTAATGCCTGAGGCAATTAATATTTCATTCCATTGGAAACCTCTCTAAAAACGTACAAAATGGTACCAAGAACATTCGTCATTTTAACATGTTGTATCATAACTGACCGAGTATTTGAAAGATACATATCATATTACTGGTAACGCATGGTATAGTTTCAACAAAAGGTAATTTTCGGCTTCGAAATTTAATAAAAATTTTAAACTATGTCATTTAAGTACTCATTCTCCTACCAAAATGTTTTTTATATCATTTTGTGCGTTTTCCCTAAGCTGTTCAATCAAGTTCAATTTTTTTAAAGTTTCCGAATTTCGATGCACAGTTTTCCAATTTTTTTTTGTTGATTATTGATCAGATATATTAGGAACCAATGACTAAAATCTATTCGTAACTGGCGACCAGGCAACTGGCTTTCTGCATCCCTGGCTAATACATTCTGTACGTTCTGTATGGTGATGTAATCACTGTATGGTGATGCCATCTATGAATAATGTAGAACATTACGTGTTCAAGTAAATGCACATTTTCTAAAAGTTGACTACTCAAGTAACGACAATAATATACCTTTTATATAAAATATGAAAATATCAATATTTTGCTTCAGCTAGATCATAGACGCTTTTTAGTGATAAATACCGTACCATGGTCGGCATGTATAGGTTTGATTCTCGTTCCTAACTCAAAAACACATTTTTTCAAATACAATTACACAAACTTCAATATCTCTAACTAGAACCGACGATAATGTACCTTTTCATAGATCGGGTCACCTATAATTATGCGTTAGGCGACTGATTAACTACAATTTTACCAGTTGCGGTATAGCTAATATTTATTCTTTGGAAAAATAATTAACAGTGTCTCTGATATATTATACTACATCTTACTCCCTACTTGAAGGTTTTTCATCTTCTGATGTTTGGTACCACTTGATGAATAGAGAAAAGTTAATACAGGAAGTCATCCAACAATGGAGAACATTAAAATTGGATGTGGTACTTACATGCGCCTATCCCATACCAGCAGTCAAACCTAAATACTGGAATGTGCTTTACAGTACGTAGTACTAGTATCTGTATAGTTAAAAATATTCGGCGAAGTATCTCTAACAGGGCAAACTATTTATCTTACAACTGCTTTCATTTGATTGTAATTTCATTTTTAAAGTCACTGCAGTATAATAATTATTTCTGTGTAACATTTTTCTAAGCTGCTGAATTTATTTGTATTCAAGTTATGAAATTTAAGCAATGACTGTTACGACAGAATAGTATCTGCCATTAATTTTTCCACATTAAGTTATTAGTGTTCAGTTGAAAGAGGTAGGGGGGACGCTACGGATCTAACCAAGACCATACACTGCCAGACCTGACTGATAGCAAGAAAGCTTCGAAACAACAGAATATGAATGACAGATTTTATTAACTGAATGAAAACTATCGTAGAGAGGGGTTACAGAGTCAAAAGAGAAATCAGTCGGCATTATGACGCTACGTACAGTCCAAAAGATACAGCTGCTTTTTGCCGTCGAGTTTGCCTATAAGAATTTTTGCGTCTTGTATAAAAAAATCTGTATCAATAAATATGTAACTTGTCTAGTTTTTGCATCTAACGGAAGCAGTTGTAATTTCACACCTAACAAAAAGTACATGATATAATGTAATATGGTTTCAATCGTTACGTTCATACGAAGACAGCAAATCTGCATTTACTATTTAAAGGGTTACCTGCACCTAATAAATTTTTCGTTTTCTGTAATTTTTTTGTGCTTTACATTATTAAAATACATTTTTTAAAAATCGGACATTTTTTGACCCAACGGATCAAAAGATATTTCTATTTATAGAAGTTGATAGAAATTCCACAAGGTAGCACAAATCGAACGGCTTATCTTCGCTACCTTGCAAATATATGCAAATTAGTCACTGAAAAATACATATCAAAGCATATCTAAGAAGTAGTAGCAAAACTAACTTAACAGTAATGCAAATTAAACATTTTATTCACATCATTAGTAGTTGTCTCGTTTTCGGTCACGCTTGCTCCGCTACCTTAGAGCTTGTTTTCTCGCATTTTCTAAGGTGAATATTTTCACAACTGGCGATTTTTGGAAGGTAAGAAAAATAATCTGAGTTATTTATATGAAGAAGACTAATATTATGTTATAATATCAGAAAAGTCAATTTAGCTGCAAGTAACACTTAACAGCAACTTTTTTTCAACACTTCAATCACATATCACGTAACGTTATTTCCAGGAGCGGAGTACGTCTTCAATTCATTCAACGAGTCTTACGTAACCAACTTGTACAAACAGCTCCGTTTGCAGTGAAACATTGTGATTTAGTCAGCGTTAGGAATTTAGAAAAGTTGGGGTCCGGAGAGCATTTCAGTATGGGTCAGTTGTCTACAGAGTATTTAAGAACTGCTGCCAAAGTGACGGTAAATAATAAAATAGGTAAGAGGAAGATTTCTGAATACTAAATTATGGAGAGAAACGTTACTTTTAAAAATTCTGAAGTTACTCTTTACCAAACGTTTATAAGAATAAATTATTACTTTTTATTAAAATAGTTTTAATCTCATTTACTTACTTTTAAAAATGATTTTAAATAATGTGAATTTCTGTCTAGATTTCGCAGAAGTTTTGCTTCTAGAAGCTATGTTCACTCATTAATATTGAAAAGTTTTTAGTGAATATCTGCTATGGCCCCCATTGGCAGTTGGAAAATTCTACCCACTTCATCTAAAGATAAACTTTAAATTGCATAATACAGTAGTTCAAAATTTCTACATTTTCTTTCACTAGCCTGCATTGAGAGAGCATACTGTTAAAATAAGAAAGTAATATCACAATATTTGTTAAGTTTTTTTACAAAATACAACTTTTGCTAACAATTTAGAATGACTATAACTAATTTTAGCCTACCATTATTTACTTTTAAGTTATTGCTTCGTTATTGTATGATTATGTCTCTAACAGAAAGGGTTGTTTGTTTGGAAGGGAGCATGGTATTAGGAAAAGATTTTTAGCTCACCTTGGGAGAGGTTTGATGTATTCCTCACTGTTGTGAATATGTCTTCAGAACTGTTTCACTATTGTAACACTTCCATTTCACTTAGTTTGTGTAAACTGCTGAAAATATACACAAACTAAGTGAAATGGAAGTGTTACAAGAGTGAAACAATTCTGAAGACATATTCACAACAGTGAGGAATACATCAAACCTCTCCCAAGGTGATCTAAAAATGTCCTTTCAACCTTTTCCTAATACCATGCTCCCTTCCAAACAAACAACCCTTTCTGTTAGTATTTCAATACATAACAAATGTTTATACTCCAAGTTATATAATATTCAAATATAATTTAATTGCAATTTGAATTGTCTTTGACAATGAATAATTCAAATAAACAAATTTTCATATGAAAGGTTTTAAAGAAATTGAATAATTTTAATGTTCTTAATAAGATGTTCCATTGATGAAGGGAGTCAATTGAAAAATCGGTAAAAATCAAGCGTTCAGGCGACTTCTAATGGCTGTATCAATGTTATCTTTACGAACTTTCAAATTCCACAAACGCCGTGGTTGAGATAATTACATAAATTTAAATTTGTTGTCTTGCGTTTTTCTATTACGCAAACTGAGCAAATTTTCTTCTGTTTCCGTAATAGAAAAACGTAAGACAGTAAATTAAAATTTTGCCTGCGGTAGTATTTAAAGAATGGAATTATCTCAGGCACGGCGTTTGTGGAATTCCAAAATTCGTAAAGATAACTTAGATACAGCCATTTAGAAGTCGCCTGAACGCATGATTTTTACCAATTTCTTAATCAACTCCTTTTCCCTCTTAATAAATTAAGTTTTAAAGGGACTAGATGCCAATTTTCTACTTTTTGAGTTCTGATAATAGTATTTTCTACTGAATTTTTTGATGATTTTTGAAAAAAGAATGTACAAAATAGGTTCAGCCATTTTGGAGATACGCCCCCACTTGAAGTTCACAGATAACACATGGAG
>JAQIWE010000272.1:0-25312 GCA_034698565.1 Campodea plusiochaeta
GGAAAAGTATGTGAAATTATCAAACCTATGATACCATAAAGTACCGGTAATCAAAATGTTACCCAATGACATAATAAAGTACAGCTCCTTGATAACATATTCTCATATTAAAGGTTATTAAAGTAACTACAGAACTAGATCTATTGTAATAGCAACACTATAACCAACACTATAACTATTGTAATAGCAAAAGCAAACATATTAAGTAAAAGTATTTAAGTTATGTTACAACTAAACAAAAGTTAGCCTGTGCGGAACTAGCCTACATACTATAATTTTGCATCTAGTGCAGCTCCTTGTTAACACATAAACATTCAATCTTTATTATAATAAAGTGTTTGCTCTTACCTTTCTTCTTTTCTCTTGTTAGATTGTTGTAGTTTCCTAGCAACTGCTTCATTCTTAATAATCCTTCTTACTTCTCTACCTCCTGATGATGAACCATCGTCAGTATCAGAACGATGGAAACTCAAACCAGAACTCCTGTAGATGGGAGAAAGATAGGACATAGGAGAAATGTTATGATAGTTTCTGTATAAAAATAGGCTGTAAGAAGTATTTCTAATAGAATTTTACATAAGTAATCACATCACAGGCTGACAAAATTAGCATAATTGATATCAAGCTTTGAAAATCAATCATGCATTTCATTTCACTGTAGGCCTAATTAAATACATTTTGAAATGTCACTTAAGATTCTAAATTACTTGAGTAAAATTCTACAATCAAAGATTAGGTCTACTTATTATTAAATATTTATCTGACAGGTTTCAAATAGCAGAACCAAATCTGCTTCAGATTTAAGTGAATGTAATGTGGTTTTGTTGTAACTCCGAATGGTTTTGCAGTGACTAAATTTATTTAAAATACAAACAACCTTGCTATAACATACAAATCTAACATTCTGCTTCAACTTTACAGCATAGTGATCATCCTAGATCCTATATACAGTAGTAAGTTCTAAGCTGCTTCCTGAGAGAACAGTGGGCATGCTAAGAATGTCCCAACACTTTTTAGCAATAGAAAAGTATTTCAGATGAAACAAGAAAGATCAGCAAATTATATTTTAATGAAATGTAAAAGCTGGAATTCCTAAACTGTAGTGCTAATCATAATAAGAAATTAAACCATACAAAGGTATCTATCAAAATAGATACCGTAAACTGTTTTTGTTTTATTTTCTCAGAAGGATGGTAGAAATATTTTTGTTTAAAGTACAGTAATAGTGCAAGTCAATTTATGCATAGAAAAAAGGCCCATTTTATTTCTTAAAATGTAAAGACATCTCAGAAATCTCTGTTTAAATCAATAGCACGGTGGTGTATGATAATAATTTATGCATTGCTTTGAAATTTACACATTAATTAATTCTCTGTAAGTGGTTCTGCATTACAGAACTCTCTTTCACAAATAGTTTGTAATCTTGGTAAGTCTAAATAAACATTTTTTTCAAACTCAAAACTCCCATATCCTACAACTAAACCCTATCAACCAAATTAATTACCTTGCTTCGACAATAAGCAACTGATCCGCCAAATTCATGGACCCATGTGGCACCTCCACATCAGAACTCGAACTACTCTCATCAGGCAAAAACTCTGACTCAGGCTTCAATATAGAACGTAATCCAATCTCATGTGACGAATTCTCCTCAAAACTTGAATCCTTCCTGAGTACACCTCGTATTGCAATATGTGTTGAGTTGTTGTTTGTTGATGAGTATATTGTTGTTGATGTTGACGTGGTGGTTGTTGTAGCAATATCACCTGCTATATTGTGACGGAGGATACCACGAGATGGTTCTGGTTTTGGTTTGTTCTTTAGGATACCTGATGGGGAAGAAAATGGGAAGGAATTACGAATATGCTCATTTCAGATACTACACTATAATCATTGATACAGAAAAATTGGATTTATATAAAATGCTTGTGCTTGTCAGATGTCTGTCGCTTTATAGCTATTGGTTGATAAAGTGTTATGTACAAGCTGATTGACTGTTGAAATCTAATTACATATTTAACTGTAAAATTTTATAACAGAATTTCATGTTCTTTTTTTTTGTAATGAGGTTAACATTTTCATGATAATTTAAATAATTTATGAAATAGAATTATTGTATTGAGAAAAATTATATACGAACTTGAATCTCTTCATTTCATCTTTCATTTACGGCCAAATTGCTGCGTTTAAAACTAGTGTTAGTTATAAACTGGTAAGAATATCAAAATTATATTGTTTATTCTATAAACTATCATCTGCTGTTTAATCAGTAGATGATTGTTCATAGAATGAACAAAAAATTATATATGAGATTTCAGTCTTTGACATTCTTATGAATTTAATACTCATGTCTAGGGCCAGGAGTTTGTCGCGTTTATTGCTTTTTTTCTGTGCTTTTTTTAAATTCCTGTCGTTTTTTAAATTAATGTTGAAAATTCCATATCTATTTGTTCTAATACAATAAATCCAGTAATATTGTACTTTATAAAGATATAAAAGTTGTATCCCTAATATAATAAAGTCTGTAGTTTACACTTTTTTAGCTAATTTCTGCTCTTTCTGAGAAAATTAGTGCGACTTTTTTTAGAAATAAAAGTGTAAAATCCTGGCATTACTAATGTCCATTTAGAGTAATATCTTCACTTTTTATCCTTGTCATTTTTGGGATAGTGGTTAAGATAATTAATTTATTTTAGTATTTAGTAAATATTTCAATTTTACAAATGCCATTGAAGATTTTAAAATACTGTACAGTAAATAAACTGAGAGTTTGAATCAATTTTTCTGTTAGAGGACTTTTAAAATTCTGCAATTAAGACTGTAAGAACTTATTTACTACTTTGCAGATACAGTATAGGAAAGAAAAATGACAGGTATTAAATTTGAATGTTAAACCTTAGGACGCATTTTCAAATAGAACACTACGTTATACAATGAAGAGTTAAAACAATTGTTCAGACTAGGTAAAGAGCAATAGAATAACTATACATAGATTGATAGATATGTATGTACAATGTAATGAAGGTTTTACAGTATTCATTTTTCAATTTCATACAAGTTATAGTTTAGAAAAGACAGTTTTAGTTTAACAATCTGACAGCATTCTGCTCGAGCAAAATACCAGTACACTTTTGCTATGTACAAAGGTAATTAAATTCTATGTATCTCTGTCATTGTTAAAAAATAATAAAAGTGATATATTTTATATCCTTTCCTTAATAATAATATGCTACAATACTTCTATCTAACAATTAGTAATAATGACTGAATCTGAATTGCTTGAATCTGCATTAAAATCATTGTAGTGTGATATCTTCTAATTCCAGCAAGTAGTTCACAGAATCACCATGTGTGACAATTGAGGACAAATGGTTATTTTGGTCTCATTATTATTGCAAAAGGGAGTGAAACAGATTTACTTTCTAACACTGGTATTATTCAAGTCAATTCAATTTGCTCACTTCATGTAACCAGATAATAATGGATAAAATAATGAGAATAATTCAATTTTCCATATTCAAGTAACTTTAACAATTTTAGATAGAAATCAAAATACTGTACATGAAAATTATTATTTACTGCTACGTTTGCAGTCAGCTCTTTTACTTTTATTGTAAATATGTTTATAAAGTTATTTGCTGATATATTGGATTGAGTATATTTACTTTAGGTAGCATTCCACTGTTATCTTTACTACCTATGTTTACTTCATAATAAGATTGATGATTGCTGACTACATAATTATTGTGTACCATACCTAAAAATAACGAACTTTAACGGTCTCCTGTTTCACATTATTTTTTTATTTAAAAAAAAATAGTTACTACTTTTGAAATTACTTCTAAATTACATTAACAATGAAATATTTTAATGACAACAAACTAGAAAAAAGATTGTCATTAGACTTTTTCCTTGTGTCCATTATTAATGTATGAACTGCTAATGGTTAAACCATTAACCATCTCAATATTAAGAGCCCAAACTATAATTTCAACTCTTCAACTCTCTTAATACCTGTAACATTAGGTTGTTTCCCATTGATAGTAATACTCCCGGCATTCCTAATATTCTCTTGTGGCATGAGATTATGAGCGGTCTGTACTTCAGCAGGAGTTATAGGTTGTGTTTTATATCGAGCACTTGATCGTCTGTGGTTCAAACCATCTAATTTCTTTGGTGTGAGGTGTTGTTCCATTATCTTAACGTTAAATAAGTTCACTCGGTCTGCTAGGCTTAGTTTGGATGGGTCGTGTTCATTCTGTACAGGCTGGGATGGGGGTGGGCCTGCTGGAATTGAAAATTAGAAGGAGAAATTAGTATAGAAATTAGTATTTTTGAAAATACCAAATTATAAGAACGTTATCATCAAGTCTTAAGAAAATTTCAAGCTATGTACTTCTATAAATGATTAGTGAATTTGCTTATTTCCATTATTTAACGAATTACCCGAGTTGAAATCAGCAGGTACCTATTTTATCCAGTTATGCCATGTACGTTTCAGGTTTCAATAACACTTTTGCAAATATAAGTTTATAGTATAAAGCTTTCTTATGATAGTTTTTTTTAATCCATATTACAATTATATATAACATATTTATAATATTCCTGTCTTGCAAGGTAAAAACATTAAAATTAAAATGGAATAAACAACAAAAGTTACTCCAAACAACATTTTCACTAAAATATCAAAGGCACTAATAATTTCCTCCCAAAAATTACAGCTTTAATATGAACAGGACATCTATTTTATCATTTTATTATTTATAAAATTTCTACCATTTTCCTAACCTTTATCAACTTCACTATTACTCTGATTTAAGCTCTGATTGGACGATGCCTGATTCAACTTGACCGCTTCGACCACCTCTCCTACAGTAACAGGTTGCGTCGTACACCTTGCCAACCTTTCCTTCCGATTCAGATACCTCTTAGGTCTGGCACCTTTCAGTTCAGCTGGCTTACGCTGTTCTTGTTCCATTTGCATGAACATAGTGGCTCGCCGAAGTACGCTCGGGATTTCTTTGGTTGTTTCCACCATTGCGGGTGATTCTTTGATATGGTTGCCGTTTGTTATTGGTGGAATGGTGATGTCCTTGTCTGGCATGGTGGTGGGTTGGTAGTTTGCGGGTTCCACGCTGGAAATAGTAAAAAAGTGAGTTTGATGGATAAAACTAATCAGGCATTAGTTGACAGTGTAAATATTGGTACCAAAAAGAAGTGATTATAAAATCAAACAAAAAAACAATAAGCATTAGAAAAATTATTCTCTGCTCTAATTTTCATTTCAAAGATCCTCTTAAATAAGCAGAAATAGAATTTTCTGACTACTTAACATTTAGAAGTATTAATAAATTAACTTTCATATAAATAATATGGAAATTATTATTGTTTTATAAATTATGAAGATGCCAGAGTAAGGACTTTATGTTGAACATCGCATAATACAATGCTAAAGTTTTGCCATAGAAAAAGAAAAATATGTGAACGATATACTAATAACTATATAGTCTAGAGGTTTTCTATTATTTTTTTTTTCAATAAAACATATACCATGTGAGAAACTGGCCAAAGTTGTGTTTATAAATAGTGTTTGTCAATTTAGTATTTACAAAAAGTAAGGTAATCAAAGCCCGACCTCCCATATAAATCAAAGATACAAAAAAAAAAAATAGAACACTGGTACTACCAAAATATTATACTTTTCTCATTCAATCCTTTTTCAGACACCCTAGCTAAACAAAATATTATATTTCCATTTCGCACTAAACAATTGAAACAACCTCTTTTTTGTCAGTAATCCCCAAAATATTCAATGTCAAACGTGCACATTAAAATTACTTGTTTCTCCTCATTATCATAGATATTTCACTGCCCAAAAACACGCATTATAGAATAATTCTTGTTAATCCCAATAATCCAAACGAGTGAAAGTTTAACCATAAGCCTACCTATTCAGGAGTTATAAACCTTTGTAATGACAAATCATTCAAAGGCAATAAAAAGGATTACTTTCTCCCGAAAACGAGAAAATAGAGTAGTCAGTAAGCCACTTTATGCGTTGTAAACGAGTGAAATTGTTGTTATAGACAAACGTCAATATCTGATTTCAAGTTCTCTGGCAGGTTTTTGTGTTTCGTTATTATTGTTTATGAAGAGAAAATTTAACTATAAACTTTCCATAACATGATTGTTTCGATTTTTTGTGTTTAAATTATTGATATTATTTCATTATGGGAAAATGTTTACTAAACTTTTTACACAATCGTTTTTATGAAATGAAATCTCTCTATATTTTAAAAGTGAAATTATAGTCTAGATATGGTCAAGATCACGCAAGGTGTACTTCTAGAAAAAACTATATCATAATGTCAAAATAAAACCACCTATGTTCGTATATTTCAGTCAAGAAAAATATTTTCGATTCATAGGCTATATAAATTAAACCTAGGCATTTCGAAATGCATATCCCCTTCTTCATCACTGAATACTAAGGTTTAAAGTTTTTTTCACTGGTCTAAATTTATTTTCTGTAAAAGGTTTTCTGTTACCGTATTTTTTTTACCATTTAATTTCCTAGGAAACAGCTTTAATATTATAAGATTTCACCATTATTTTTTTAAAGTGAAGTAGTTTCTTAAATTATCACAGTAAAAAAACTTAACAAGTAAACATCCAGTATTCCTACCTGTATTATTAGCAAATTTCGTTTAATTAATTTTACAAGTCACTTTAGATTATATATTAGTTTAACACAACGTGGTATAACTAAACAGTAATTATCAACATGAAAAGAATTTGAAAACTATTTAAATTATTAGTAAATCATTTCACATGCTGCCAATAATAACTGTGAACTATTAATTATTATGTATAATAAATGTAAACGAGGAAAACAGTCCTGTAAGATATGTGAAAAAAATTCACTTTATTGTCACTGAGAGTACCAGCAATACCGGTATTGGAATTTAGAAAAATATTATTAGAAGTGCTGATCTACTGTACAACTTTAGGCTTCATAATAAATTAATAATAATGTACAGCTTAAATACATTATATTGCAAAACGAAATTATAGACATAGCCTACCTTCCTTGATTTTGAATGTTTTCGTAATATCAGAATTTATCAAAACTTTGTACTTTTCTGCTCTAACACTGACAGGAAATATATTTAAAAAAAACTTATGTTACACTAAAGCGAAATCACATACTGTGTTCTCTCACTGACTTTTTTTAACTGCATAATATTTAATACTGATACGATTTAACTGTGAAAGAGTTAAATTGCAGTTTAAGTAATCTCGAGATATTTAAAATAAATGAAAAAAAATATATAAAATTCATTGTATTTTCAAAGTGCAATCGTAATTATGGATGTAAAGATTTTTCACTAAAGATTTGCGGTACGTAAGAAATTTTGTATGCGATCAGTATACAGACCACTAGTTTGTTTATACAATAACAAATAAATAAATCAATTAAAAATCAGCAATAACAAAAAGATATTATAGCAAAAATTATATTGATAAACAAAAATTAACGATTTAGTAAAGTTCCAGTTTATACTGATTTGAGAGGTTGTGCAAATATCGACAATATGGTTTCGTGTAGAGAACTAGAGATCGATTTTAAAATTACCTAAATACTTTGAAGAAGGTAACCACTTTTTTTCTCACGTATCCGATTATTTTCATGTGCAATCACGCGTTCGAATAATCACTTTTGAGTATTGTTCATTCGAATCTTCTTTCGAAGTTGAACGAACTTTAAGCTCGAGTAAGATTATCACATGAGTAATAAAACACATTGTTGGAAATAAACTACCCAAAAACATACTTTACCGTGCTGTTTCATCGACCATTTCCCTAAAAATAACTTCAAAAAGATACTGTACAGTGCTGTAAATAATAACTGTTCTTCCGCGGAAATGAATTGGCAAATCTGATATTGGTTTTCGATTTCAACAAACATTATTTCCAGCGCAGAGAACACAGTGAGTACTCAGCTGGAGAAAAGGGGATGTATAATCGCTGAGGCATAAACTTGTCACTTGCAAAACAAAGGGAAGCATTCACTTTTGAAGAAGAAGGATGCTGAAACAGGATGTCTCTCAAGAAAAATAATCGTTTCGAAATTTTTAGTGTTTTTCAGGATTTTAGAATGTTTTGCAAAAGTCATTAGCAATAATTAACTGTTATAATTAAACGGTTTGTGGTGTCGTATTTTTTCTGCAGAAAGCGAAACATTAATTAATTTTAATTTTCTTTTTTTGCTAACTACACGCGATCAGGTTAACGTTTTTTTATAATTGTGTGTTTAACTACGCAGTTCTTGTAAATCTCTTGTTAAAAATCAATTCATAAGGACAATTTCGAGTCCTGCTTAATCGAATAATAAAGATTAAAATATAACACTTTTTAATAAAGTAATAATAATTTCTAAACAAATCTAATTAGCCTATGATCTCACCTGACCAATTTATTTCTACCGTATGAGAGAAAAGTAATTATATAACAGTGCGTCAATTTCTCCCTCATATCTGTTAGGAAGATACAGATAAATTACAGAGTCAATTATTTAACTATACAAATACAATGTGAGAATATGATATAAAAAATACCACAGTGAATAGATTTCAGATGTTATGTAGTGCATAATTTTGCCATTTATTTATCTCCGTACGGTATAACTTATCCGATGGAATAGTTTATTCATACACTATTCAATTGCTAAAAGAAGACTAATCGTACGAACTTTTTCTGCAGAACCAATATTCTATTAGAAAACTAAATTAAGAAGTGGAATCTATTTCTTACCTTTTCTTGCATACAGGTGGCAACTCAGCTACTGGCATCTTTGTTTTCTCCTTCTTCACTACCGGCGTCGCATCTACTGGTGACGTCACTGCCGCCGCTGTCGTACATACATCTTCACCGCCAACAACATTATTGTCACCACCTCCACACGCCGTTGTTGGAGCGGGTGGAATGCTCGGTCGCCGCACTTTCGGTAGAGCTCCGCCCAACTGCTGTACTGATGATGTTGTCTTAGACTTGTGTAACTCCATGTTTTGGACACGCTCCGCCACACTCTCTGTCCCTGCTTTCATTGCTGCTACAAGCCCCGGTGAGACGGGACGTTCGGATTTGTCTTTCGAGTTCTCGTCGTCCAGTAATTCTGCTCGGCGGAGACGAAGTATCGAGCTCAGTTCGCTGTCTAACTCGTGTTTGCTTGTGAAGTGGAAGGAGTTTCGTTTTTTGAGAATGCCCTGTGGTTTCTGGGTTGGTATGCCTTCGAATGAGGGTGTTGGAGCGGAGTCGCTGCGAGCTCGCATTTCATCCGACTCTATTAATCGAGCTGCTCGAGGTGGGGAGGCTGATTTGTCTCTGCGGTGATTCGATGTTGATTTTAGTATAGGGGATGGGTAGTCGTCATCCAAAGCATTCAAATCTTCGAATGATTTTCTTGACGGTTTTAATATCGGTTTCGGTTTGCTTATCGAGTCATCTTGTACTTCGTCTTCAGTGCTGGATTTCTTCTTTAAAATCGGTCGTGGTTCAGAGCAGTTATAATAATCAAGTTCCTCAGAACTGCTTTTCTTCTTCAAAATCGGTTTTGGATCCGAGCTACTCGAGCACAAATCCAAACCTTCGATACTTCCGCTCGTTACACTGCTCGATTTTCGTTTGAGAATTCCTTGTGGTTCTGGGGAGCATGTTCCACTCTCGATTTCCTCCCTACTCGATTTTCTCTTCAAGATTGAATGCGGTTGAGAATCGTCCAGAAACTGTTTCATATCAACGGAAGATCGTCGACATTTGTTTAAAATCGGTTTGAATGCTGAACTGCTGTCACAGAGCTCGGGTGAAACACTGTGCCTCCTCTCGAGAGCTTCATCTACGCTCAGTTTCTTCTTTAGAATTCCCTGTGGATGTTGCGTCACACCAAGTAAATACGGTGACGATGCGAACTCTCGTTCTTCCCGAGACGATTTCCTTTTCAAAATTGACTGCGGGACATTTGTACTAACGGCATTATGATACGCACTCTCGTCTAGACTCTTCCTTTTAGAGACTGCGAGAGAGTTCTTCGTTACAGGCGCATTCCTCTCGAAATCATAAACAGTTACTTCATTCGAAATCTCCAGAGAATGCTTCCGAACATCAGGACTCAAAGTTTTATTATTCGCACTACGTAAACTACTAGCACTATCACAGTTAACGGGTGAATCACAGTTTTTAAACACTGCCATTTGAGCGATTAAGTTTCTATTATGCGGCGAATGTTGTCGTCTGCGCTGCTCCTGATCACTCCAGTACCCCTCAGCCTTAGCCACCAATCTCTGCGCCCTCTCCTCAGCCTTTTTCGTCATCACCGCCAAAATATCGAACCTACGCGCCAAATCATCGGCAGCTTTTTTCGGCGTGGACACCACACTATCGTTAAACCGTCCGTAATCATTCTTAACGCACTCCATATTAGTAGCAGAGGCGGGTATATCAGAAGTATTGGACCGGGCAACGGGAGGCGGTGTTGTCGTTCCGCTCGAAACAACGGACAACGACTTGGAACGTAACACAGAAGGAATTTCCGGTTTCTTTTCTACGACAGTGGCGGTATGGTTACTTCTCGGTGATCGTATTGATGGACTAAGGCGAGACTGGGCCTGGCGAATGAGGTCGGGTGTTTTGAGCAAAGATGGGGAAGATGACTGACCACCGGACCGGGGACTGCCGCCGCCACTGGTTGGATGGTGGTAGGAGTCGTAAGACACGGCAGAGTTACGCTTCTGACGAATACGACGGGAAGAATCGTCTGGAGAAAAATAGGAAAGTTCAAGATGTTTCATTTTTATTTTATTTGAATCGTTATTTTTTAACCAATGGTAACTACTTACACACTGAATCTGAATTTATATGATTATACACAAAAATGAAATATTCACGAACATGATTTGCAATTACCAAATATTTTATAATCGTGTTACAAGAAAATACCACAGTTCTAAAATACTTGAACAGTTTGTTACAAATCGTACTAATATATCTGAAAATAAGAATAAATTATAAAATATTATCATAATTATAATTAAAAGTCATATATTTTATATTAAAAAACATAAAATATATTAATAAATTAAGTTAATCAGTGCTATGATACAAATATACAAAATAATTAGAAGAAATATTATTTCAAACTGAATTTGTTCCATCATCAATCAAGTTGATTTTAGGTTTCAACTAATATTTTCATATACATATCCTGTAGGCCTATAAATATTACGGTCTGAAAAATCACTTAACAGGGGTAGTGGTGCATAAAAAACTGTTTCTCATCTGAGGTTTACGCACGCAAATTATAACCTTTTCTTAATGATGAAGTATTGAGAATGGAAAAATCAGAAGACTACCTCAATCAGACCCATTGATTTTCTACAGATAAATAAAGTAATAAAAATTGTTCGCTTCTTTGATTACTGATTGTATCACGAAATCTTGTAGAAATATGTATTATAATAATTGTAATAATAGTTCAGAAATAAGAGAATTTAGAATGTTTTTGAATTATAAAATTAATGTCTTGTGTTAGGATTTTGAAATTGAAAATTTCTCTATTATAGATTTCAAATTTTGGATTGTAGCAATACACTAGAAGTCTAAAACTACATCAGTTACGACATTTAAATCAGTATAAGCAATAAATAATTCTCTTTTTTGATTTGAGAAATAGATTAAAAACTATTATATCATTTCATTATTTAGGTACTGTAATTCAAACTCTCATTCCAGGAGTTTTTGAAGTCTTGATAGCAATAGCGATCATGAACAATGAACATGAACAGGTTGAGATCTGTTATAAAACTAATTTCCAATAGTTGATTGCTTTTAAGAAAAAAGATTATGTATGTAGAATAATCTTATTCGTTCTCAAATAAATGAAAAATATGCTTCAATGGGACAAATTTTCTTAAACAAGTTCAGCTTCCAAAAGAACACTTGCTTCGAGATCTATACTGTATAACCCTTTAAATAAACACATCACACCTCCCTAACTTTCCGGTATACATAGAGAATAAGCAAAACTCAATTTCCTAAGTCAATATCCAATAAGAGCAACAGTATATGGGGGTAAGTTGAAGCACCCCATTCATCAAAAGAAAAACAAATACATGCTGAATGCCTGATGCCACAGAGCTATATAGAGTCGTGGACCCCCCTAGTCTTAAAGTACAATGGTTGAAGAATGAAGTAAATTAGTTGTTTACAGAAGGAAATGAGATTTGATCAGATATATACCCTCGGGGCTAATAAGAATAATAGTTTTCCTTTCGTTTAATTATTAGTCTAAATTGGAATCAAGTTTCACATTCGCCTCATTATTTGCATACAGTCCATACAATTGCTGTAACTTTTGATGAGTCGTCGTCAAAATAATATAAGGAGAAATAAAAATGTAATTATATAGGCGTAATAATTAAAAAATTTTACCAGTTGTAAGAATGTAATTTTTTATTTGTTGATATCATTCTTTTCTCTTCAACATTCACTATAACATCTTATATTGCTTTTATCATTATAGCAAACATCACTACAATAAATAAATAATCAGTAAAAAACTTTTAATGGCCCATTATTTTTTAGAGGGAATTCCCGATTTCCAACACAGATTAAAGGTCCCCTGAGAATCTAGTACAATAGAGAACGAAGAAAGTGAAATGGTACTTGTGTGTTGGTAAATGCGACGTCATACTGAAAAATATTGCAGGTTTAAAGACTTTTTTGAGGAAAATTTAGAGATGATTTCTGAACTTTAAACATAACAGCTGTATGGTTCATATTTCCCTTGTATTTTTTAGAGCAAGCATTTTAATATACACTGTACATTATAAACAATGTGGTCGTGCTTAGTGGATTAAGTCATTTAAACTAAAATTAAGAACCGCTTTCTCCTAACCCAAATATTTCTGTGGCCAAAAGAAGATTTTGTAGCCGCCCATCCTGTTCACCTCTACACAAAATAAGGCAACAGATTATAGTGGAACAGTATAACGCCTTGACAAGTTCTTATTTATGTTTCCAAATAAGTAGCAAGAAATGGAATCAGCAGGGACATATTTTGCAGAGTCAAAGACAGTATTACTTCATTAGAATATATTGTTCCTTTTCACCATCTGTAAATAAATTAATCAAGTAATAATAACCAAAATAATTTTGCTATGCATCCTGTTATCTCAGGCTCCAAATCTAGAAATAAAAACGTTTAAAACTAAAACTATTTCACCAGCTTCATAATGTATAAAAGGAAATCACATCAGTATTTATCCAGTTCATCAAACTCAATATATGGTATTGACAAGTACAATACATGGCAGTATCAAAATAATTTGTATTATTTCCCTCTGTGATGTACAGCTTGAATATTTTCTGTCATTGTCCGATTAATATTGCAATAAAATAACGGTAAATAACGATAATAAAATTATTATATACTTAACACACCTGTAGGATTCTGAATGAATTAATAAAATTTAGAACACCTGTCGTATTCTGAATGAACCACGTGTATAATTATATGAATGATGAATTCTAATAATAAATCCAAAGATAATAAGTTTTCCTTATCTTTACCATGAATCGATCGAAATGAGTAATAGGATTCAGTTTTATGAATAATTAGGTAATTAGAAAGATGAACAATATTAATTTTAATGAATAAGATGAGATGGTTTTAGCCCACAAATGAATTACTATTGTATTGACAACTGGCTTTATAGAACCATGTGCAATTGTGCATACCAGTATCAATATTTGTTTATTATAAACTAACAGACTAAAATGTGCAGTCCATTGAGCGTTGGAACTTGGAGGAGCAAAATAACAAACTACACTTTACCTTAATTTTAACACAAACACTAGACAACCACATTAAACGTCAGAACACGTCAAATTAAAACCTCAAATCACCAAACAACAAAAAACAGAACACATGTCACCAAATAACTCCAGCATCACAGCACTAATCACATCTCGACTGTACACTTTCGAAATGACCACTAAGACGTCCTAGTACCCTCAATCCATCTTAAAGTACTTGAATTAAACCTTTGTTACTATTACATTATGACAAAGTTTCCCATGCTTGTCATACTACTGATGTGGTGGGCTAACTAACCGTTCTCTATACACTACTCCGGTGACCTTATACGTGTATTCACTATGGAGTAATATAACAACAGCGCGGGAAGAACATGTGCAAAAATCTGATCGGGTAGTACGGTACGTTAGTTTGTTGCCAACAGGTAGATTATGGGGGGGGGGGGGAGGAGGGGATTATGGTTGTGGTACTGGGATGATTTTTTTTTGTGTGAGGAATGTTAATTTTTAATAATTGGATAAAATATTATTTTCGATATGGCTGGAAGAGTTTGGAGTATTTTAATTTTTGTATTATAGTAATTAAAATTTGCTTATAATATCAAGTTGAATCGCTATAATAGAGTATTATTTTGTTTGCTATGTTCTTGTAATAATTAGGCGTATATATAAGAATATAACTATGAGTATTATGTATTATTATTTATGCTTTGGAGTCATAGACCGAGGGGTGAAATACTTAGGAACATCAGTGTACAAATTTTTTGAACACCGCCATGAACACCGGTGAACACCACTGAACACCGAACTCCGCGCGGTGTACACATTTTTTGAAGTGGTTCACCCCTCAGTATAGATCATTACAATTAAGTTATACAATAAAGATTCTTGTAAACGAACAACATTTCTGTTTTTATTATTCAAAGATTTGTAAACTTTTCATTATTGTAGAAGCTTTTCTGTGATTAAAGTGAAATGTTTACAAGAATCTTGTATGTGTAATTGTAGTGGTTTACTCCACAACATAAATAATACATTTGAAGAAGTCACTGAATCTCCGAAGTCTTATTATAGAACCATCAGATCAACCACAGGTACAAGCTGATCCTCTAATATTCTCGTCATTATTCAACATTCAATTGTCACTTAATTTGGAGGGTTGTTTGGAGGACATTCTCATGGGAAAAGGTACAAAAATCCCCATAGAAATGTTAATTCTACATCAAATTTTATCATTTTTCTTTTAATGAAAACTTCAGGTGTTTCGGCATGAATCTACCAACTCAGATTAAAAAAAATATCTGTAAATAATTATTAAGCCTCAAACTCTTGCAACTCAGAGAACACTGTTGCCAAGTCTCACCAATATTTATAACAAATTTAATATTTATGTTAAATGTAGAATGTTGGTGTTCTATTACAGGATAATTAAAATCTGAACACTAGCAAAATCAAATAAAATTGCTGATTTTAAACAATAAACCTTTTCTGAAAATTATCAATGTGGAATTATTGCAACACTGTACTGGAGATTGTCAACTTTGATGCTTAATATAAAATTGGAAAACTGGCTGGATTTAATTTTAAAATTCAGACTGATTGAAAAACATATCAAGTTTAATTGAAAACAAAAATGAAGAAATTTGATACACATTTAGCTGAGTTATCACAACTTTTCAAAGATTTTGCTCTACCTCCCATGAGGATTTCACTTATCAACCCTCCAAAATAAGGGTCAATTAAAGTTTCTACTATCGAGATTGGTTATGAAGAGCTACTTCCGAGCTGCTTTGGTAAAGCACTGACTCGTGAGTTACAGAAAGCCTCAGAAGTTTCCTTTTCCGATTTATAACAGAGTCGGCTCTATTTTAGTAAAACTTCTTAGGAAAAGGATCAACCATAAGCTCTTGAAATTGAGCTAAAGAGTCTTTTACAGTTGAGAATCCAGTCCATTAAAACATGGACGAAACCGAGTTTGTAAAAATCTTTGAAATGCTACAGTACAGATGGTACTTGAGTATTGTGTCAGGTTGAGTTAAATATTCTCATAAAAAGTTGCTCACCCAGAAATTCCCTTATAAAATGCATTTTCTTCTGGTTAGGATCGAACTATCAATAATTCAATATCACTTCAGAAAATAATGAGAAACAGCTCTCGAGACACATTACACTCATGTAAAAAATATTTTATTGCAACGATGTAAAGAATTTAGTAAAAGAATCTTATTCTTGTTAATCTGACTAATTCCATAGTTATTTATTTTCGAAGTTTTAACATTGTTCCTTTCTAAACTAGCGATAACAGGAATTTTGAATGAAAAATAAAAATGAAACTAAATTATATGAAAAAGTGTTGTATTTATTTGAAAGAATGTCGATATTTAATTTTGAGAATAGGCTACAATTAATTATGTATTTTTTTCGTTATTACTCTTAATATTCTTGATTTTTACCAATAAATTTGAGAGTTAATTATTTCAAATTCGGAAACACACAAAATTCACATAATATTCATAATTGACCCTAAAAATCGCAATACCTGTACACAAAAACAAGGTAGCCATATTTCCAAAAACCCTACTCCACATGAACAATAACACTTAAACCCACAAACAAAACAAAACCAACAATGATACACGATAGCAACTACACCGATGTATTGTTGCAGCACACTACAGTATGATACCAACCAGTACAACAAACCAGAATGAAAAGCAATAAAGCAAGAGATATTAGGATTCTATCCAGAAAGCAGGAGAAAAACGAGTAATTAGATACCCGTTACCAACCACACGGAATTTGAGGAAGATAAAACCACAATAAGATAACACTTGAAGGAAGATTGATTCCGTACTGGAGTGGGATTGCCGGAAATAGAAATGGATTTGGAATCTCTCACGTACGATAAAAATATATATAAATAATCTAATACAGATCTAAATTGTGTGATGGTCATCGAAAAGAGTTCAAGATTTTGGAATTGGTATTTGCATTATCGCTCTCTGATATTGATAATTCTATTTTATTTCAAAATGTATGGTTTGCAATTTCTCTGCGTTTCCCAATTATTTATTGACAAAGTTCATTAATTTTGTTTTTTGTTTGTTCAGATGTCTAAAATTGATGATTGATTTGCTCTGCAACAAACAGTATTTCACAGTCATCATCAACACGAAAACTGCAAAACGGATGTTGCAGTGATAAAACTGAAAATTTATTAGTCAGAAGCAGAACTAGTTTTAAATGACGCGTTCTGACCTACTCTAGTCCAACCCAAGTCAACTTATCTTCATAAACTTTAGGGAAAGAGAATACCTGTCACTCCTGTCACCAAAGTAGTTTTGGTCTAAAGGTCATTTATGATTTAAAATCTAGTTATTCAGATATGACTCAGTAACTTATTTATAATTATAATTCACTGACTGTTTAACATATCAAAATTATAGTTTATTTATAACTTACTTCAATAATCATACTAACTTTATTGCACATTGTGTCATCGACCCTTAAGAAAAGAAATAAACAATACCAAGAATAAGAAAATATTTATAGTTGCACAGAAAAACCTTATCGCGAATTCCTATAGCTATAAACTTCTGTAGCCAGCAACTCGATAATAAAAGTAAACCCTTCGATGTTCATGATTTCGAGTGAGATGCAAGTCATCGAATTTAAATCTCACATCCGAATATTAAATAGTCTTTCATTGCTATGACGTTGCAGAAAAAATAGCAGAATTTCTACAAAAAGATTCCACAGCATCATAAAATAAATCTTTCATAACTCGCACAATATTAAAATATTTAAAGGTAAAGGACCTTGAGGGATTCGAAAACAAGGGCACGTAGGCTACATAAAATCTTCATCCGTGCAAAATCATGGACATAAGCCAACGCGGACGTACCTATATAATTTCAGGACGATTTAGTTATTATATTAAAGCATCAGTGGTATATTTATTTTATAAGAGCTCCTCTCTGCTCGTTTGCGGCCTCATCCCGGAAGGGGAATATTATCAGCTGTGTTGTACTTCCGCCATTGTATTTATGTATCATTTAAACACATCGAGTAGTGGAAGTTATTTACGGACTGCATATTTTGTGCTTTATTTAAAAGCAGTGATAACGGCGTTACTATGCAATGCACGTATATGAAAAAGGTTATATCTGGAAATATGTAAACTATGTTATTTATATGAGAGATAATATATGTATTTGTAGTTAGAGTGTATAAATTAGAAATGACGTAGATAAAAGTATTGAAAGATTAATTTTCTGATAAGAATTAACGGTATGTTCAGTTTGGGGAGCTGACAGATTGTAAGATTTTATACAGTAGAGTTATGAGTTTTTGGCCAATCACATTAGTGTTGTTCCGATTGTCAAGAGAAAAACATTCAAATGACACAATCAGTAATCTGAAATATATTCTCAATAAACGTTTAATACCATGCAGTAAAGTAATAAAAATTATCACTCTGTTTTCACTCCAGCAACATTACTGAAAAATCGCACAATGTATTGTACAGAATAGTTTCTCAATCTGCTGCTTGAACTTGACTAAAGTATTTCGATAATAATAATTATCAGAAGAGCACTAGCAGCAAGTTTGGACAATCATGAGAAGACCCCTATTTACATGCTTATCTTTCAACTGGCTGGATGCAAAAATAAAAAGTTTCTGTCACACATACAAGCTGCACAGACACAATTTGAAATCTAACTTACGTTTTCACTAATACACAACTCACTCTTAAAACAACTCCATTTTCATTCCCTCCTTTTAAAAATTATATAAACGAGTTATGATGACGAATGAATGACATTAAAAAACCTACCTTCCCTTATTTATAAATCTGTCCCACTTCTCAATAAAAAAATACTTGCCCTTACCTAACTCTGTTGTGAATCCTGACACAATTATTTCCATATACGCGACAGCACAATGCTCCCACGAGAATATTCTCATTGGGTCTTTAATACTATGCATGTACAAAAACTTTGCGAAATAATTTTCCGTGGACATGACGAATTGTTTTTTCTCGTGCTTTTAGCTCCCTCGAAAGCCCGCCTTGTAATTTTCAAAATAGAACGAATTTATTGATTTCTTGGAGTTGTTGTTTTCTATAAACTTCTATTATAGGGTAGTCAATGGCTTTGTTTTAAAGTTTTAGAGATGAGAAGGATAGAGTTATGAACTTATGACTAAATTGATGTATTATACCAGTACTCTCATAAAATACGCCGGGAATCCTAATTTTGGGTCATTTAGATTGCTGATAATCAGAATCACTCAGATTAGCGACCAAACAACTATACTACAATCCCTACAGATTTTTTTCATTTTCATTAAAATCAGATCATTTTGCCAAAACTTTTGCAACAAATTACACCAGCTTTCCAATTAGTCGTCTGTAAAAGCGAACATTTCCCTTTTTAACCCACCCAACGGTTGAAGGCAGACTGGTCTAATGATTAAAATGATAAGCAGTGTAATAAGAAATAATACAATCAATAAATCCGATTTTTCAAATTTTTTTTGTAAGTGTCATTACTTATTATTACAGTCCTACTGTAGTTTCCGTGTACCTGTTAACCCTGCATACGTGCGGAATGGAATTGTTTCGAACAGCATGTTGTGATATGAAGGGTGTGAACACCTGTTCATAGACATCACGAACACTTTTGATTTATTAGTCAGATATGATTATGTTGAATGGTGCATATTATAGGAATTCACAATACATGTTCAGGGACAGAAATTATGGTATTGACAGCATCCACTGTGTAGGAAGTTGAAATCACAATCTTAATATTGATTTGGTGTAGGAGTTGTTTAAAGAAATTATAACAGATCAATTCTTTCCCGGCTACTTCATTATAGAAGATTTTATTGTTCATTTTTAAGTAACTTGAAGATTCGGCGTGCTCCAATTCATGTTAATAAAATAGGGTGTTCGATTAGTCTCAGCCAAACAAGAAACAAATCATATTAAAAATAAAGGTATTAAAAAAACTTGTAGCCAGCATCAACCAGTATGTTTTTAACTTCAGATAGGCTTTATTTAGCATTTTTAACCTTATTTTTTTTTTTAAAGGTAATAACGAATATGTTTTTTTATCTGATTTTTCATGTAAAACAAAAATCGTAGTCTTACCTTTGAAAAAATATATATCAAATAGAAAATATATAACTTGTTAACAAACATTACAAGGGCCAATCATTCAGCATGAGTTATTTAAATGATAGGAGCTTAAATTTATTTCCCTTTTTCTTCCCAGTTCTATTCTGCCTAAACTTTCGAGGTGTTTCCCAATATTTTGGAAATAAATTATAAAGGGAAAATATTGAAATAAATAGCAATAATAACAAACAAAATAACTCATTATAAGTTTCGTCTACGGTATTTATTTCCATATATAGAACGAAAGGACAAGCAGACAACTACAAATAGTACAAAATGAAAAACGGATGTGGTGACGGAAACTGTATGGAAACAGATAACATAATTGTGGTTAGCCTTTAGTTTTATGATAGAAGTTACCGTCATATGAAGGTTCAAACATCAATAAATAATTTATGAAACATGAACTTTACATTTCTAGGTAAACACTGCTCAAAATAATACAAAAAAACATCACAGCTAAACTGCTCACGGAAATTTTCCAATTGAACAAGTCTAATGATAGTCTGCATAAAATCTTTAAAATTATAATCTTAGGATTGTTAAATATTACATTTAAAGACATAGATTAAACGGAAGTAAATATTTGTACGCACTTGAAGAATCTTAAAACTACTTAGAATATTATCAAATAAATACAGGTACAAAGATATGCTACCCCTATTAAAGTTAGAACTTATTTAGACATCAACGAACATGACATACAAATAGTACTTCGGAATCAACAGTGCTGGAAACCAAAAAGAGTGCAATATAGGCTAATAAAAAAATAAAACAAAATAATCTAAAATAGTGAACACGTTAGTTTTTACAAAAGAACTCTGAATATTACACAATAAACTGCAGTGAACATTATATTATACACTAATTATCAAAAACACTACCGGAATAGTCTAGCAATGCAATGAGAAATTTTCGAAAACAAAACAAACCAATAAGAAAAACATTAAACCATCATTTCTACCCTGCTGTTTACACTCAGCATCCAACCTTAAACCTATATTTTCTATCCCTAACCAACCTACAATAATGAAACGGGGTTATAAAACACAGTTTACCCTCGACCCATATCCGACTCTCACCCTGGAGTATGAACCAGTTGTTCATTATCCTATTTTCTCTCTCCATCGTTCTTCTCGCTTCGAGAGTATAGTTAGAGAATTCAATAAAACCGAATGTCACTCGTCGTCGTCTGGTTTCATCACACAAACTGAATGTTAGAGGAAGAGATTGCTGAGACTGTGCTGTTCTTATATATTTCCGCTGTCACTTCCTATACAGTTTGTAAGAGCCACAACAAGATCACACACAACGACACTCTACAAATCAGTAGTGGTTATCATTAGTGTTAAGTCGTTAGATGTACAGAACAAGGGAGCTGTCATTAATTATGATAGGGTTTGATCGAGTACCGTAAGTTATGATAATTATTATTTAAATTTTTCAAAGTAACATACTTTTTTTTATTTCTTTGATCGTGAACATAATATTATATCAGTTTCATAATTGGGTAGATTCTATCATTGACTACTACTTTTGTAGCTAGATATTTCAATAATATAATTATATTCATGCTTAATTTTGTTTACCCTTTTAACTGTTATTTTTTTAATCATTAGTCCAAGTAGACAAACTAAAACTTGGAGGGAAAAATCTGAAAATTTAGTATAATTTATTTTATACACGAGGAAAAACACTTTTCATTGAGAAATTTAATTATTTTGGGAAGTAAATTATCTAAATTCTTCATTTCTTGGAAAAACTTAACTCTAAAATTTATTTCACACCATGTATGTTACACATGCTGATGTTAGTGATGTCATTATTTTGTAAGCGAAAAAAGATTGTCAACTTACATAATAGAATATTTTGAATAATAAGAGATTATTTGACTGTGTCCCGTGTAAATAATTGTTCAAAATCAATACAGTTTACGTATAATTATATAATTACTATAACGATCAGAGGTGCGCCATATGATTCTTATAACGATCAGAGGTGCTCATCAATAACCAAAGCTGTTGTGAAATCATTGGAGCGGAATCTGCGTTTTCATCAGTCATAATTGATCATCCCCAAGTGTGAAATAATCCTTTGAGGTGGTGTTTGGGTGTAATTTTGATTCCAACAGATTAGAGAAAGAGCATTTGCACTTCAGCTGATGCCAGAAATCACAGTTAATAATCATGTTTGAAAAGGGATCAAGTGATAAAGGAAAGCCAGGATGAAAATGGATCTAGGCTAGAATGATTGTGACGTGCAGAAACGATTAAATAAATCTAATGAGCATTGTCATGGAGATGAAATAATCAAAAGCAAATAATATTTGTTTATTATTCTGATGAAGGGTAATTTTTTTTATTTACTATTGAGTATTGAGGAATACAATCAAAGCGATGGTTGAAAATCATTCCGACATTTTCATTAACCTTAGGTGAAAACACAATATTGGTTTTCTTCCTGTAAAGTGCGAATTATCACCTCTGGAGTAATAGCAGGGAATATATAATGAAGATTAATTTTCTTTCAAGAGATTTTGAGAAAGTTTTGTATCAGTAGTTCACATTTAAAACCAAATTAATTTTTTAAAAGGAGTTACATAATATTGAAGAGTTGATCTGTAGAAGAAAGGAAAGACACAAGAATTGGCTTTCCAATGGTCATTGGATGTCGCCTCATATACAATGACAATTTCACTAGCCTATATAGTATTGCTGAAGCGTGAAGAGACAAACAGAAAATACTAACGGTTTGAATTGAACATGACCAACAGAATGTCATTGATTATATCAGTGATAAAACATCTAAACATTACAACAGGGAAAGTGCAAATAATGACAAGATGACTCGTTGATGGACTTTCAATGAATTGAAAGAAAAAGGATTTCTTCCTTGATAGAATAAGAGCGCAAGCAACATAGTTTACAGTAAATTTTCTAAAGTAGCAAGCTAGTATCAGCTGGATAAGATGACTACATTAAACTTGCAACTTGGATAGTGCACTGCATACATGAAATAAAAAGTATCGTATATCAAATAAAAAAATCTGGTTGCTTGTTTTATTAATGAGTCATAAGTCAATATTTTTAATTTAGTATGGTATAGACAAATTTTAGCAGACAACAACAATTTTTAAAACCTGTTGAATATTCAGTTGCTATTAGACAAAATAATAGAGGTTCAGCAAAAGTGAAATACTTGTAGATTGCATACAACATTCCAGTACTGCACTTATCGGCGCTTCACGTCATGCAAAAAGCGAGTTCTGTTAAAACGGGAAGTGAATGAACATTTCGTAAGGTGTGTTATTAAAAATATAAATACCTAATAAACGACACGCAAATGTACCGTTCACAAAATGTTAGGAAACACTGACGTTATATTGAATGACGTTCAGGAAATTGGCATGTTATTAACTGACATGAAAGATGTTTCAGAAGAACCAATTTTAATCAATATATCACGATATTTGATAACTTATTATCATAATAATGCATTATTATAATCTGCAGTCGATGATAATTAAGGATGTAATATTAAATTTGGAACCAGATTGTCTGGCTATCAAAATATTATTGGAGAATTTTATGTTCTACAAATTTTGTAATAAAGTTCTAATCGAACATGGTTCCACTCTTCCTGTAGACTTCTGAATATTTAATGATCTTGTAATATGAATATTTAATGAACTTCAGTTTCAAACTAACGTCACCAACTCGTCATTCAGCAACAGTTAAAGTCAAGCTATCCAGTTTGCAAGTCTTGAAGGCACTTGGGGTGCATTGAAGATGGTTTGGTTAGCATAATTAGTTTCACCTCTTGTGACCACTTAAATTAAGCTGGATGAACCTGAGCAGTTTTATTGAAGATTTTTCAACGCTTAAAAAATGGGTGCAAACAAAAATTGAATTAGGGACATTAGCATGATTTTAAAATTACTTTAAACTTCTTTGTAACGAAAAGACAGTCTCTCACAGTTGAGTAAAAAAGTTAAAAAATTAATCGAACTAACCTACTTCTATCTCACATTATTTTCACTGTTTTAACCAATATCATCTACCATCCCATAGAATGCAGTCTATTACTGAATAAAAACATTGAACTTTCCGTGGTATACTGTAGACGTTACGTAAGGTCGTGGTCTTGGAGTGTTTTTCTATTTTCTGTACTCTCACCACGTCTCCTCTAGTCCCAGTGGGAATACAATCAAGAGGAAGATGAGAGATGAAGCGAATATAGAACTTCAAAGGAAGCTTTAGAGAATAAGACAGACACAATTGAAAAGAAATATTTCATCATTGTATTCTCCTCAATGTATTCTAGTAAAGAATAAAAGAAATAATAAAAAATTTAATGTACTCAAACAGAAATGACAATTTTTATTTGTTCGGTTGAGGATTGAGAACAAATGAAGTAATTATTAAAACGTGTAATAATCATTTGTGACATACAGCGGATTTAAATCTATAATCGATATATTACATTTCCAAATAAATGCCATCGAATTAATGCTTGGTATACAGTAACAAGATTCGTTAACAAAGCTCCAGATAATTGTAAAAAAAAATTATGATGACAAATGACAAATATCGGTTTAATACCCTACATTCTGTACTTCTCCTAGCAGGCCACCACCTATGCATCTAAACTAATGTGTATGTTATCACCACAAAAAACTTGCAGATTCTGCAACTCACAGCATCCTACTGACCAAAAAACAAGTTTTCCTAAATCTTCATCTATATTCCACCTACCTTTTCACCTGCACGAAGGAGTGTCAAACCTCACCAAACCAACGGTGCGACCCAACAGCAAAACCGATCAAATGTATATCAATGAGGAGGCGATGACAATTCACAGAAAAACAAATGACCATGTGGTCAGTCGATATATAATAATGATTATTATCGTACAGAGTGTAGGTTATACTGTAGGACGATTGAATCGCGATTGAGGTAGGGAGGGAATGATGAGCAGGAATAATAATAATGTAATTTGTAAGGGGGTTAGAAAGCGAAAAGGTCACTCATGTGATTAGTGTTTGGTGAATACTTGCATGGATGATGTAATTTTTTTATGGAAAAAATGGAAAATCGAAAGTCGATTAATATTTTATGAAAATCTGGCGTTGAGTGGGTTTTATGCTAGTTTAGAATTTATAATGGTTTTTGTTTCGTGACATAAGATGAGATTTTCAAAAGACTTTCGCATTTATGTGATAGGGAAAGTAATATTTAAATTTAGTGGGGGGGGGTG
>JAQIWE010000273.1:0-25295 GCA_034698565.1 Campodea plusiochaeta
TTTAAAGTTTTCTTTTACATTACGGCAAATTCTAAACAAAAAAGTATCAGAATTTGGAATAACTTCTGCGATTTTAAAGAATTTTAATAACGATTTCCATAAATTTGTCCTTTTGTCAATTTCAAAATTACGATAGGTTATAATACTAGCCCTTTGTTGCCCTATTAAATGCAGACCTCTGCGGTGGCCAAAACAATAAACCTGAAGGATTTTTTTTGTTTGAATATTTAAAATACGTCAAATTAATTTTGAATATAAATGCTATGAAATAAATACTAATGTCTATTACGGACTATAAGATGCAGCTTAATTATTCTTCTGTAAATGTTCTATATTTATGAAGTGTGCAGGCAATAAGATAGGTTTCTTTCAACTCTTTCTTCTCCATTTCTATTTTTCTCTTTTTTTTACAATTCGGGGCCCCTTCTGACCGCGGGGCCCTAGGCCATGGCCTTCATTGCCTAGTGGGTAATACGGCCCTGGTTCAAATTGATAAAAAATGCATTTCCATAACATAATTTTATGTTTTTGAACATGAGAATCCAAGTTTTAAGATACAATTTATGTTGCAATGACTGGATAATTGAACATAAATTTCGGGTTTCAGGTACTGTTGCATACTAAAACGGATCTGTTATTATCGTAGGCAATTTTAATGCTTATCGGCTGTTCACTACATCAATCTTTGTGTGGAAGCACTTTCTCTGTATCAATGTTTCAGAGCTGAAGCCAAAGCATTGATTTACAATGAACAGATTTCTTCTTAATAGCTGTCATTAATTCCACTACTCTCTGTTTCGAGAATGTAGATAGTACAAAATAATGGTGCTAAATTTAAATGCATTGAAATCCTCAACAAGATTCTCAAGAGAATTCCATTTTATTACAAAATTAAATGAACTTTGTTAATGTAATAATTATGTATTTTCTGTAATTCATAAATAAATAATTGTTTTAAATCCAAATAGAAATTTTATTCAAAGGGTTACCACTCATAAACTACAACTAATAATAATGAAACTGAATATATAGCAGAAAATAAATAGCTAATCTATTCATATGATTAAAAAGACATTCCACTTCTGCATACACAGTTTGTGAGTTTGCGGTAAAGAATAAAATATTATGTGAAATTTTGACATTTTTTGGTTTAACGAAGGTGTAGGTATGGTACTAATTGACATTAGCGCAATACAGGAATGCGCATTACGTATAATACAATTAATGTGGTTGATACATTAATATGGAAATAGTACTTGGAATGACTTATAAATAAAGTATGTTTTTAAGCGTAATTATGTTGATTCGGTTATATTAGTGATTGGCTTCAAAATACAGGAAACTGGTTGAACTTTTAATTATTAGTAATAAAATATTTCATAAAGTTAAATGATATTTTCCAAAAGACTGCAGGGTTCTTGATGAATAGTTCCTGTTGGTCCTGGGGTAATTTCCTGCATTGATGTAGAGTAAATTCCTTTGCTGACTGCAGTTACGACATCACAAGAGGATGCCATCTTCAGAGCAAATGAGTGTAGAGCTCAAGTGGGAGTCCTTTTATAGAGAGATGAGGCCTTTCTTGGTAGAAAAGTTCTTGTTCTACCAGGAGCTCTCTGATTGGTCGACGTGATAGAAACATGTGCTGACGTACCTGAAGACATGCTGTGTGAAGACATGCAGTCTAGTTGGTGTAAAAACATCGACAATAATATTGTATTAAGATCTATTCAAAAATTCACAAAACTGAGATACTAAGGAGATCTTGGAGTTTCATGAGGACGATGATAAGAAAGTAATTTGTACTTAGTCTTACGTTAGTATAATCACCTCGAAAGTTGGAGTTCTCAATGGTATTTAGCAAAAGATGTGGAAGGTTCTCTTTAACAAGTTCAAGTATTAAAATAATTCGTAAATAGGTGCTTGAAAATTGTACAAAAATATTTATTCAAACTGTAAATGAGCTAGGAATTTTCAATTGTTCAGTTTATAATGATTTAAGTGATTATTTCTCAATGATTATGGATGCAGATGAATTCGTTCCAAAGTTGTTCTAAGAAGAGCATATCAGCATAAGATTCTGGATTTCCTAATATTTCAAAATGGGATTCCCCAACCACTTGTCCGAATTCTAGAGAATAGTTCTATATACAATTGTACCTGTAATGAACATTAGATTTAGGTGCTAATACATAAAAAGAGGACTAAATGAAAAATTCGCTGCCAAGTACTGACACCTTCAGGTTCAAAGACCTCTGGCCCCAAGGGAGGAGCAAACCTTCGTAGCCAAGAAAAATCAAGACAGTAAAATAATGTTCAAAGCTACTTCTGACCAAATTTCGATACGTATCAGTGACAATCGGTTCGTGAGAAAATGAAGAAGTCGGGTACTTTTTGATCCAACCTCGTATGAATAAATATTCTGAAAAATTGAACCACTTCTTATTGAAACGATTATTCCAAAAATTTATCTATTTTGTAGAATATAAAAAATGAGCTCATTGATATTATTGAAATTGTTAACAAATTATCAGTGAAGTGTGTGTGGTTTGTCGTACCATTATCGTAATCCATTAAGCATTAGCACAATTCAGTGTATTTACATTACTTCAGTTTCCATCACAAATTCACAATGTCATTAGTAAATTTATTTCTATTTAAATATATGATGATTTGTATATATAAAAAAAAACATCAATGAAAAATGAACACGTTCATTTTACTTTCAAATACTACATAACAACAATGCAAAGGTTCCTACTGATTACTTTTTAAAAGCAAAGATTTAATATTAGAAAATTGTTATTACACATTGGTATAGTAATTCTGTTTGCGTAATAAATAGACATTTTGATAAAAATTATTACATTGAGAAAAGTAGCCTAACAAATATTCCGTCGATACGGAAATTCTATATGTTGACAGAATAATGATGTACACTGTGTATAGAATTACTTTTATTCGGATAATCACAATACTACTTATTCGCTGACATAATCATATACCACAAAATTGTAGTTTACAGTCGGCAACAAAAGAGATAATAATTTATTACAAATAACTATTATTCATTCAAATTGTTAAACTATAATACATTTCAAGTACTTATTTCCTTGCTGTTGTATTGTTGTTATACTTTCCTGTTTGCGAAAGTACTGGCGTAAAGTATACCTGGACGAGGGGGTTGGTGACTGCCCACTCAGCGTATAGCAATCTGAAGTACGTATACAGTAAGTATATTTAATCGACAAAATTAATATAAGAATCTCCTGGCCAAAATCACATCTAATGTATCATTAATACTCACGAGGTAACTGCCTCTTGTAAAGGGAGCGTAATTTTCTGAGCAAAATTAAGGAAGACAAAAATTTATAAGATATTAATTAGTAATACCAGGAAGCGATCGCATCCTGGTATTACTGACTTGAAGTAGTGTAACTTGAAGTAGTGTAAATACTATTGCAAAGCAATTAATTTGATCTCACCATTTTCTTAACAATCTGAGGTAACTATGCATGATATTTACCACATTTAATTCAGAGATTTAGGCAAATCTCACAATATTTATTTAAATATCAAAAGGTTTTTATACATGTATTATAATGAATATATTAGAGGGGCACAGGATTCGACAGTCATGCTGTTTAGTACTCATTATCCCACAGACGGGGAAATGCTTTCAACTATCTAGCAATAAGAATAGGTATGTACACGACAGCGGTTTCAACTTACAAGATCTCATCAGACACACTAGGATCGCACCTAAGATTGCGCACATAATAAGTGAAGATTTCACAGAGTCTACAGGCAAGAAGGTCCGCCGTGCCAATAAGGTGAAAGACAACACAGTTAAATTTCGTATCGAACTTTGAGGAAGAGATTTGAGAATAACAAGGATTAATAATTACATACTATCCGTATATCCTCGAAAATTTAGTATCAGGATTAGAATGGACATGCAGAAAGCTTCTTTTAACCAATGTTACGTGAGCAAATTGATCATATCATCATACCTAATCGGTATTATAAAATATACATCCCAAAAAGACGATGATTAATTATATAATTAAATATACTGGACTGCAAGTTTTAACTTCAATTAAAGTGTTAGAACTGGGTGTACCAACTCTCAATTTCATCGTCCTTTTTAGGGCTTCTTTCTTTCTTTCTCTGATGATGGAGTCCATCAGAACTCCGAAACCCGGGTCAGCTTTAAACTACCCAATGCATTAAATGCAAGCTGGTACACCCAGTTCTAACAGGTGTATCAGTTCAGTTCAGTTATTTCAGGTCAGAGTAAGCTAACGTCGTAAGTTAATTAACTTATTATTTTCAATTTCATGCGGCAAATATTACAATTGTCAATACAATCTTACATTAAGAAAATAACTATTAAAGAAACTTAATTTAATGATGATACTGCTGGAATAATGACTTAATGGAATAATGACGGTGGAATTTCTATACTTTCGAGCTTCAATTAATCTATTCTGAGTTACATTACCAATAATTCACCATCAAATATCAGAGTGTTTTTTTAAGCTCTTGCAGCATGAATTCATATACTGACTTTATATTCGTCACAGATTGTTTTTTGTTTATGCATTCTATAGAATTGATAATAGCATGAATTTTACATTGGACTTGATAGTAATTAACGCAGCCGAGTGTTGTGACAGTGGTTCATTTTATTTTGCAGTATGTAACACCAATACGGCAATTTCTAATAAAATTCAGTTTAACCGAAAAAAAAAAAAAAAAAAAAAAAAAAAAAAAATCTGCGACCACCTTCAGCCCCAGATGCGTACACCGCTGTAATAATATTTATGCAAGAACAAAATTATTATTATATACTTAAAATTTATTTTATTCAACCTTCTACTTCTTTACATAATAAAAGGCAAAACATATACCAGTTTACATAGTGAAATACTTGTCCATAAGTGATAAAGTAAATGTTGGAATATTATCATCAGAATATATTTTATGGGTAATAGATAGTTGTTGTTCTGAAGTTATTTGTGTGTAGAATATTTTTGAAGGAGAAGCAGGGTTGAGGGCACAAAAAAGTCCGTAAGTATTTAAAATTTAATTAGTAGCAATATTTAATTATAAGTTGTATGAAGTTAATCACCTTAAAAAGCATTGTTAACTCCTGTAAGGCAGCAAGGAGTAGACAGTGAGGATTTTCAGATTTATTATTATTAATAATAATAATTTGCTTAATTTGTCTACTTCATTGAATATAAATCCGCATTCAATAGTGTAGGAAGTTGGCAGTTTTCTTTTAAAATCCATAAAATTATCTGCTGCTAACTATGATTTTCAGTCAATCAGAAAATTTTCCTGATCTAGTATGAATGTATTACTTTAAAATATAGAAAATGGTAGGGAATAATCAAAGATCATCTTTTGTTTTAACATATTGAGTAAGATCTTGTTTTAATTGCAGAAAAATAACAATGACAAAATGAATCGTAAAGGCGAAGTATAATAAAAATATGACTGTTATACATTTGAATTACTTTTATTACGAATCAAATATATATATATATTGTTATTATACGTATATGATTTTCAAAAGCAACTTGTAAAACCATTTTCATATTTGGTATATTCGTAGAATTCAGAGCCGAAAATTCAGCGATGTAATAAATAATGAACACAGATAAGACAATTTAATAAATAACAGCATGAGATTTTTAGAAGTACTATTTCTTTAAAAAAATTCTGTGAAGCAAGTTGCAAGTTATAGAATTTCAAAAAACAATTACAGTTGTAATTGAAAATAAATTAAGCTATAGGATCTTAATATTTTAAGTACGAATACTTATGTTATGTAGTTATATGCTGTAAATTTAATCAGAATATAATAATAAATAAATGTTTGCTTTTCATTGACCTATTTAACATTATAAGTCGTTACATTTTGCAAACTGATGTTGTTACCTGCAGTCTAGAACTTTATGACAATTACACAAGTTGCAGATATTATTAATATTTTTATCAGTTATAAAAACAGAAAAATTAAGAGTTATTTGAAAGAGAACGCTCATAATTTTCAATCACAAATTTAATGTGATACACATTTCCTAGTTTTATATAATTAACGATATTTATAATTGAAAACTGAATAACTGTTTTAGAACTTTTATCGAAATGGTATAAAATTATTTAATGACAGGAATTTGAACATAATAATAATCATATAATTACATTTTGAAACAAATAATTTTATTATTATTATTATTCAGTTTTCTTTATTTCTTATTTTAGCGCTGAATTATACGGCGCTGAATTTTACGGGAACCTTCATATTCATTTCATATAGCATTTTTATTATGAATATTTTTTTATTTGCAGAAGGAATGAATTCATGTGCAAGAATGTTCCTATATATAATAGTAATATTTACTATGTATAATATAACAGTTCTTTGGAACACAGAGGCGAACAGTTTCAAAGTTTTAGCAGATCATTATAAGGACATGAAAGAACAATTTCTCTACAACTGGTCAAAATCAAATGAAAATACTGACAGCGATGGGGATGAAATCCAGCAGGATTTCGAAGAAGATTTAAATGAACAAAAAGGATATTTGGTACAATGATTAATTGCAGTTTTAAAATTATATTAACGTAATTAATTGGAGTTAGGAGCTTGCAGTCTTAGAACAACAGCAAACAAAAACAAACTGTTGTTCAAGTGTATGTTACATTCGCACTATTGCTGATAGATGTGTTAAATGATATCTATTTCGTAAATGCAGTGTCAGTATATAACAAATACCAACAATACGAAAAGAGGAAATAATTATTTACCAAAACTTCTTTTCTGGGCAAAAGATGGCAATTAATTCTTAAACATTGAACAGAGTATATAATACTTAAAAAACCAAAGCATGTATATAAAGTTGTGAAGAACTAAGAAGTGTAAGTGATTAATTATATTTGCGCAATATAATTTAGTTAGTTTGCGCAATGAGGCAGTGTAAGTAAAAAAAATCAGTTTGCAAAATACAGAGGTACCTGAAAAGTATAATTATTAAAACTATTATGCAATGATTTGAAAATATGTTGAAAATGAATAATGACTGAATGACATTCACAACAAAATTTCCAATATTATTTTTTGCCAATATTTCTGATTCACTATATCAGTAAGCTTCTAATTATTTCCTATATATAACGAAGTTTAATAAATCTTTTATTTCAGCTTTTTACTGAAAACGTTTTACAGCAAGATGTATTGAATGTGGAACATAATGAAAGAACATCGATGTCTCTCTATTTGCACTTGTTAATAAACCAATTAAAGGAAGATTTTATGGATGAAATTGACAAAAATGGTTTTAACAACAGTAATGGAATAAAGTAGGTAATTATAATTTCACTTGTAAAAAAGTAATTTTCACTTGAAAGTGTAAACTCGTATAAAACTATTTGCTATACACGTATCAATACAGTGATTTTAAATGGATATGTAAAAAAAATTGTACTGTTAGAATGATATTTTGATATTAGAAATTCCATTGAACAATAACTTTTCTTCGTATATAATGACGAAATATTTCCATTATTACTTTTCTAAATGCTAACTATGCTCCAGTTTTCATTTAGGGATGTCTTAATACAACAAAATATAGCTGTTAATAGTCAATAAAATGTCGCTGAATACTGGAATAATTTGCAGATTTTGAACAGTTATCGGAAAGCATTATTTCTTGAAAGAGATACAAGTCATTTTTAACAGAAAAGAATTCTGAGATTGAAAGTATATGAGAATAACTTGCAGGAATGTTGGGTTCTCAGCTCGAATCGTGTATTCTGTATTGTGACTGCTGCATAAGACTAAGCTATAAATAGATCTTTCTAAACTAGCACCAGCTTAAATATCTTTGCTTCACTTTCGGTATTGCAATCCTGATACTATCACACCCATGGTCTGACGAGTGAGGAGGTTTGTTCTTCTGAGAGACGGAATTGGGATTTCTTTGCACATTGTGCCAAAAAGCCTTGTGATTGGTTCCCCGAAAATTGGTACCGGATGACATTACTCGATCCGCACTTTTGATTGGTTTTCACAAAAATCTGTACAGACTGACGTCACTAAACATGTGCTGTATAAGACCTACTCACTCGTTCGGTCATGATCACCCCAATGAAACTGAAATTCTTGTCGTTTTACATGAGAGGGATAAAAATAAAAATCTAATATTTGTCGAATGATCAATAAATAAACTGAAGTGGACGTAATAAAATGATCATGAATGTCAATATCATTATAAAGCAGATGCTTTATAGAGAAAGGAAGCAAGTAGGTTTGGAAAACCTTGACAATACTTTTTCCACCACTCACCACATAATTACTAACCTCTAAATATGATAAAATCAAAATTGCTTTCTTCCTTGCATTTACTGCATTTTGGAGGAAACAAAGTTACCATTTGAATGATTTCCAACTGCACTAGAACTTTTATTTAGTTATTTTGATCTGTGATGTCCAAAAAAATAGTATTACCAGCAAACCATGTGTATAAATCCTCTATAATACAGAATTTACCATATTATGATTGTTATACTTTATCCAAAATCTTACGGAACTCATCAAGGGTGTTTCTGACATTCAAACAATAATATTGATAATCCTTGTTGTCTTATTTGTTTTCTTTTACCAACTTGCGAATTGTATAGAAAATACCCAATCTGAACCACCCCAATAAGTGGTCAACAATGGGTTTACCTGTCAAAAGTTTTGAAGACATAACCAGTTTAGGTCCATAAGATATTGGAACCACTATATACTGCAGTGTATGTAACTCTGTGAATATGTTCTTATTCAAAAGAAAACTCTTATCATAAATGCTTATAATAGATTATTATTGTTATAAGCAGTATTGTTTTATTCAGCACAAAAAAACGCTTATTCTGAAACGGTGATAATATCGTATTGAATCAAATTCCCCATAATAAAATGTAACTACTTTTATGTCTTCCAGTGTTTCTGCATTAGTGCCTTCAGAAGGTGGAACTCCTGTCCGTAGTTTAGTAGTGACGTCATGGAGGTCTGGTTCCACATTTATTGGAGAACTCTTAAATGAACAAACAGGAAGTTACTATCACTGCGAACCTTTTGAATCGTATGGAATAAAGCAAATTAGGAAAGGAAACTGTTCTGAAGACGCACTGGCACTCATGAGAGATTTGTTCACGTGTAATTTCACCGAAAGAAGTGAGTATTATATTTACTAGAAAGGAAATTAAGAATTTAAAAGGGCCCAAAGAAATAATTATCATTTTATTAATAGACATAGATTGTTCAACTTGCACAGCAACTCTTGCCCTTTACAACGGTATATTATTGCACAATTGATATTTCATTGAACCAAAGTCTCCTACGTATTTGGAGATATCTGTGGTGAGAGAATTTTCTTTCTTTTCTTTGGAGAGCTATATCTGCAAGAGATGATTAAACAGCTTATACTGTAGATAAGGTTTTTTAAGAAGGTGAAAACATACTTGTCATTATTACATGAATGTAAAGGCATAAATGAAATGTATTAACCGACATTACTTTACATTATAAAAATAAATTAAGCACAATAAAAAATTCACCTTGAGTGGGTTTCGCAGATATACGATGTTTGCAGTATGCGAGCACTGCTGTTATACCACTAAACTATCGAGGCACATTTAACTTGTCATCATTTTTGTGACCGTACAAACAAGAGTGGCACCAGCTTCTTCCCCGACGGGGGGTTCACCTTGCCCGATAGAGGGACACAATAATGATTTGACAAAATTTTGTTCTTGTCTTTTTCACTTCTTTGTCCTTTCAGAGCCGATTAGATTCCCGGGACAATTTGCTGTGATGGCAGCAAATTGGACGATTTTTTTCGTATAATTGTGCTCAGTTCTTAAAAGTTGCATTAATGCCATTATAAATTATATCATCTTCCATCAGGTGACTATATAGAATTTGTGAATTCTCGTTCGTGGTTATTACAGCAAAACAAACGAATTTGGAACATTTGTAAAGACCAACCATTATTTTGTACTGATATAAGTTTTGTCAGCGATATTTGCAATGTCTTCCCATATCACATAATGAAGACTGTTAGATTAAGGCTCAATTTGGTGGAAGAATTTCTACAAAGTGAGAAGTAAGTACTGTAATAAGTTACTAAAATTTAAAAAATCGATCACAATTTCGTTAAGAATCATATTTATATAATTATACTTATCTAGCATACAACGCTTGAAAATTTAAAGTTATATTTTTCGATTTATCGTTTATGTATTACGAGGGGGAGTTAGTAAGTTAGTTGCAATCACTTATAACTTTTTTTTCATTTGAAATATTTCAATGAAATTTGAAGGGTGGATATATTATACTGTTCTTTAGATATTGTGTAAGTTTTATCAAATATTTCAATTAACGGTTGGTATGAAAGATATCTGATTTCTTCCATAACAGTCCAAATTGAAAAGCTGGACGGAGATACTTTTTTGTGGACAAATTTTTTTAGCTTCTCAAAATACAACACAAATTGAGTGAACTATATACAGCATTACAGAAATTTTATAACCGACGATCTCAGTTGGTCCAAAATTAGCTTATGCATAAATTATGAAGAACAATTGCCGACTGCAGGAAAGGCAGTTGCTTTCAAAGCCGAATGCCATCAGTGATGAACCACTGAAAAACACTATATAGTTTCAAACAGGTCGTGAGTCACAAATGACTAAAGAGTGAGGGAATTCTCTACTTAATTTGCGATGAATTTCGGAAAGATTACAAATTTTTTTACAAAAATTTCACCCCAATTTGAACTGTAATTGGTCTGGACAAGTATCTTTCACGTCTGAGAATAGCCGAAACCTTCCATCAAAGTCGATAAAACTTTTACAGCATTGAAAGGGAAGTATAAACGCCATTCGTCCCAAATAACTTAACCATATCTCTTAGAGAAATTGCAACTAACTTATTGACTCCCCCTCGTATATTCATTATCAAAACGTTCTGATTTCGACTCGATTTTCTATTATTTAAATCGAAAGTTTAAGAAAGAAAACATAATTTATTAGCATAATAATGATTGGGATGGAAGAAATTCCTATCTGGAAAAATAGTACGGTGAGATAACTTGTATAGGATTATTAGGATAAAATGAAATGTAAAACTTTTATTAAACTTGTACTCTTTAATTTTACCAGGTTTAATCTACGTGTGTTGTACTTGGTTCGTGATCCACGAGGTACTCTTCAATCACGTACACATAGAGAATGGTGTCCTGAAAATCCTGATTGTGACGACCCATTTCATTTATGCGGAGATCTCATTAGTGATTACTACGCAGCTAGGAAACTAATCAAGTTATTTCCTGATACTTTTAGGTACTTTTATATACATAAATCAAAATAATGCTAAATATTGTATTGTATCATGTCTATCATGGATCTCTTTTTTATGTAGAGGCAAATCAACTTGTTGTATGGAGACAAAAAAAAATTTAATGAATAAGTTATACAATTTCTAAAACAGAATTTCAAAACAGCTGTTCAGCGTTCAGAAACCGTTACTGAGTGGAGGAGGTACACTCTTTTTAACTTGCTGTAGTTCTTTATTTAATTATTTTTATGTGGATTCTTATATACCAGCGTAAAACTTTCTTGGAAAAATAGTAGTGGTAAATTGGCATAGACTTTATCATCAACGTTAAAAAAGATTTCAGTTCAAGGTAATATATTGTTTATAGCACTTACGAGCATAAATTGAAGTTTAAAGGTGCTATATAAGGTCATCCAATAATAAATAATGTAAATCGTACGTAAAAACCAGTGAATCTAAAAAAAGAGTCCATTATAATCGTTTACTATATATAATATAATTAAATTATATTTTACTTCTGAACATGTGAATTTATTTACGATGTTTCCTTAAAAATCTTGAGAGGGAATCTAACGTGCAAAACGTTTCATGAAATAGAAGCTCCATATTTTCTTGTTCTGCCTGTGATACAGGAATTAAAAATACATCCATAAATATAGCACTGACTATATATCCATGTTCTGCTGGCTTTCAGGGTTATCAGATATGAAGACATGTCACTGGACATTTACAACCAAACTGAGAGTATTTTCGATTTCTTTAATCTTCAATTTTCTGACAACATTAAGTCTTATTTGGATTCTCACACGACCGAAAACCACGGAGGAGTTTCAAGTACTAGCAGAGACAGCAAGACAGCACCTTTCCACTGGATGCAAGAAATGGATAATGATACTATTCTTAAAGTACAAAATGCTTGTGATGGTGCTTTAAAACTTTGGGGTTATAAAGAAATGGACTTTGATGAAGATATAAATGAATTTAACCCATTACATAATTTTACAATAAACGAAGACGACTGTTTCCCTATTACTTTCATTAATCATCCTTAAACTATAAAGAGAATAAGTAAAAGAGTACAGTGCATATAATTATGATAAATTTTTCAGTTTTGATCTTTCGAAGTTTCAAGAAATGAAGAGTGAAATGAAATAGCGTTGACGATATAAAAACTTTAAGTTTGGAGACATAAGTTTAGGATCCAAAAATTAATCGCATTAACTGCTCGTTTAATTATTATTATTAAGCGATAATTTATAGAGAAAAGCTTTTTCATGGTATGCATATGAAAATTGAGACTTGCATATCCAGTCGAATATATGAAAATTGTACCAACTTGCATATCCAATCGCAACACTTTAGTTGAAGTTACATCTTGCAGTCCATTGCATATTTGCATTAAAAACATAAGGAAACATATAGCGACAAACTTAATACAGTTATACTCTATATTTACTTAATTCTGTTTTAATTTTGCCATTTGCTTATCGATGAAATTAGAGAGAGAAAGTTGAGTAATTTATTATTAAAATATATTTCCAAGAAAATATAATTTTGAAAATGTAGAACAAGTAAAGCTGCCCCAGAGCACTGAATAATAAAACTATAAAAGAGTTTGTTTGTTTTATAGGATTTATTAATTTTACTATTTTCGAACTATTATAATTATACCTGAATCCTGCAGCAATTTAGGCCCTATTGTTCCTTTGTTCTCATTTAATCTGGAAGTAAAAACATATAACAATAACATGAATGGTAATCAAATTCTTTGAAACAGCATTTTTATGTACATATCAGTCAGAATTGTGATAACAGTATTTCATTCTCATGAAATGACAGTGTAATACCAAATACAAAGACGATATAATTTGACATTTCTACAATGTATATCCGGGTTTTCGTTTTCCAACTTTTAGACAGGAAACAATGCTTCATTACTTATTGTTCCAGATACCTGAATGTATGAATGTATTATATAGTAGTGTAAAAGCCACATGTAACAATATTGTATTGGAACATGTAGGTCAATGTTACAGCAAGGAGATGATAAAGTATTTTACAGAAAAGGCTATTTTATTCCTTTATTTAAAAAATGGTATTATTTGAATAGCATTAAAAAAACAAATATATGGCGGTAACTGTCAGTAGAAATAATATTGTTATTGTTCATTTATATTTTACCAAAATTCAAAACACGAATTGCCTACAGTACTCTTGATTGGGAATTTTAGTAATTTCGTAACATTTTGGTTGATTATTATATTAATTTATAGAATTTTATGCTTTGAAATGAGAAGAAAACTATGGCAAATACAGAAACAAAATTACACAGAATCACACTAACTTACAGTAATGTACAATATTATTTTAATATAGATAGACACTACAGTGACTTGATTTGTTAAGTTGGAAGGTTTGGGTATAGAGTCGTCAATCTGATTTTTTGCTATAAGGGAATTTATCGTGATGGTGTGTATTGAACGCTTATATGCACTTGATTTTCTGAATGAGTAACAATCGATCTAGGTAAATTCCATGCCTCTAACCTATATAATTATATTAATTTTTAGCTTCTTCTTATATTTTCTATGTAACAAAAAGTTGGAATCATTTATGTAAAAGTGTTCTCCAGTTCTTCCTGTCCACCCATCATTCTTCTTCTAAAACAGCTCTTGGCTCTAATCCTTTGCTTTGTAAAACTTGTTTTATTATATCTTCCCATCTTTTCCCTGGTCTTCCTCTAGGTCTTTTGCCTTCAAACGTATTTTCAAATGCTTTTTTCGGTAACCTCTCTTCCCCCATTCGTTTCATCTGTCCAAACCATCTCAACCTTCCTCTTCGTATTTGATGTCCCAGTTTTTCAACAATAAAATCTTCTAGTACCTTTTCGTTCTCTTCGAGTTATTTCTAAAATGCTTCTTAAAAATTTCTACGTTATTTTCTTCACTCATTGTCAGTTTCATTATCCATGTGTTTGATGAATATGATAAAATGGGTATTACATAATTTTTTATAAACTTTCATGAATTCTGAGTTAATTTTTAAAAACTCATGAATCTTTCATCTGACTGGATTGAGCTTATTGAGCATATGTTGTCAACTGATATAGCAATTTATTCTGACTTTCTGAATATAAGTGGTTTAAGGATATTTTAGCACTAGAAGAAAATTTCATTCATGACTGTCATGTTTTCACTGCTTTTGAAGCACGAATGCCTGCCGGGCGATATATATATATTTTTTTATTTTAAATGAATAATTACTAAAAGTTTCACTTTTCTTCCTGATTCAACAAACCATAATAATATACATACATGTTATTCACATCCTCCTTGTGCTAATTTTGGACATCCCCTCCACCTTTTAGCGGAAGTAAAAGCAAAAGCTTAATTGAATGACATATGAAATCAATAAGCCTTTTATTATCATTTCCAAAAATAAAATGTGTTATAATCAGGTCACGAAGACAAACTAATACAATCGCTTTCTATATCAATTTTAATTAATATTTTCATTTAATGTCCTAAAACAGTAACATCATGAATTTTTTACTTGGAGTGATTTCGCTCGTGGCCTTTTGCTCTTGTGTTTTAGCCCTGAATCTTGATGAAGGGCATTTACCTGATGATGAAAGTGGCGATTTTTATTTTGACGAAAACGTGGAAGAAGCGGTAAGTGTCTATAATCACAAAAAATAATGAAATCGTATCAGGTTTCGTTACTTTTACACTGAAATACTAAAATTATACTTAGTTCTGTAAGTAAATCTTTATATTTTTTGTCACCTTTTTTTAAAAGTTCAGTTCACTTTTCAATGTTTAATTTTTCAATATTTTCCATTTGCTTTATTATCAAAATCAAATAGGAATTCTTATAATTATTAGAAAATAGAATTTTTTTAACGAACTCATTATAATATTTTTCCATTATCTGGTATAAAGAGTTTATTCACTTGAGTAGGATTTGAAGGATGTAGTTTAACTATATATATTTTTGAACGATTGAACCACACAGATATTTCTGAACCACTTGAGAACATTTTTGACATCACTATATGCAACCATCTGTTCATTTGATTAAATAGGGATTAAATATTTAAATAGGTATTAAATAGGGGAACAAACTTCTTCAAAACAATTTTATCACTCTCCATTGATTTGTACATACATGTAACTCAAGAGAAGGTGGTATAATCTAAAGGGGCTGTTATACAGTAATACTCAATGCTGCAAAAATTTGACATATGAGAATTAGACAAAATATATCAGTACTGTCAACCACATGCTAAGAAATTGTTACATCCCAATTATCAGCTTGCTACGAGCTAGGAGACCTTAGTTTTCAGTATACTCGTTGTACAGTATAACATTCATTTAGATATCATTCTAATAGTGCAGGACGTCATATAAAAAATCACTTTTAGAAGGTATAATACTTGCAATAAATCTACTATATCATAATGATAAAGAGTAATAACTGCTATCAACACTTTTAAATCTATTATAACCTAATATATCACAATGTGTTCAATTTTGATAGTTCAGATTATCTCATCAAAATTGTATTCAATATACAATAATACTGAAAAAAGTATTCACAGTAAAATCATTAAAATGTACATGCTTTAATGAGTAATAACGTCATTCAAGTTTCGTATTCATTTCATAAGGGAATTCATTATTAATTTTGCTGTCAAATCAGTGATAGACATAATGACCCAAATTTTAAAGAATTAAGAAGTAATTAAAAAATAGTCCTGTATATAAGTTGTAAGGGACTCAAAAATGGCATTAATACCACTAAGTTTTAAAACAGAAAAGTTGATCTATTTTTGATTCTCCAACAGTATTTAAAACTTATAAACTAAAAAAAGTTTTTTTCTAATAAATGGAAAATTATTAGGAGCAATTAGCTAAATAATTTTACTCCACATATACTAATTTTTTGTCTGTTTGTTTCATTCCCTGGATTTTTAACATCCTGAAAATAAAAAATAACATCATTAGCTAATCTTCAAAGTAAATAATTAAAGAAGAAAATATCACAGATACTTTTTCCAATTAATTACCGGGTTTAGTTACCCGATCATTCGTAATGGTAATATACTCTGAAGAATATATCTGCAGGTTTAATTTGCATGCATATAGGTTATAGTTTAATTTTTTTTTTTTTTTTTTTTTTTTTGCAGATAGAGGAAGATGGTGTATCCAAACCTTTAGGTGGTTTTGGTCCTACTCCTGGATTTGGATCAGAAGATATCTTCAAAGAAGTAGAAGATGAAAAAGATCCACGAGTTCTTCTATCTGAACTTGACGATCAAAAGACATCAGACGACTTAACTGATGAAGAATGGGAGGAAAGGGTAAGTTTGCATTAATAGAGTTTCGGTGTACTACGTAAACACGTAGTACACCAAAACGTACACACGTAAACGTTAAACGGCTTAAAATAAATTTAGAGTAACGTACTTTTGCGAATTACGTACACGTAATTCGAAAAACAATAACGGACTTGTTGGTTTTACGTACACTTGATTCGAAAAAGTCGCATACGGTACTCTAAAAACGTGATTTATTATAAATCGGTAACATTTGTGTATAGTGTTTACATAATGCACCGAAAATCTGTAGTTTTTCTCAGGTCTTAATTCAACTATATGCAAGATTCAGTGATTTATCTTATACAGTACATTGTTTGTCCTAGGTAATTCTCATTTTCTCTATTTATTAGCCAGACTTTGTAAAGGTCAATTTTCTGACTTGGTTATAGGTATATGTCTATTAGGATAAATGTCGAGAACATCTTTTATTTTATTCCGAAATACGTTTCAGTTAATATTGAAAAATGAAGTAAGTAAAAAAAAAAACGTATCTGACAAAAAGCGGATGTCGCGGACAAACGCGCTGATGAACTGTTTGACTTAATAATGAGTATCAATAAGTAGCAAACTCTTCTTGCAGTCTTACGGGATGTGTATCGTAATACGGTAGCAGTTTATTGTAACTCTGAAAGAAAAATTGCAGTGAATTCACTGCAATCTTTTTCATTATTCGTCTTCTATAATATTTTCTTGTTATATACATCAGTATTTCTTTTCACAGTTTCCTCTGGGTCGTGCATAACTTTTATTTTCACTTCTGATATCTGATATAAATAGCAGGGTTTCTATCAAACTTGTCAAGACGATATTGAACCCTTTAGTGATATCGTTTTGACAAACTGTAGCATCATCTTGTCTCGACAATTACAATAATTCATTTTGATGATATCGTATCGTAAAAATGAATTATCAATATTGTCTCGATCTCTCAAATATCTATCTCGAACTCGATAATTGTCGATTATCGACTTTAATCAGGAAATTCCCCGTTTTAACTCTGAAATGAACTCATTGATTGGAAAAATAAAGAGGAGAGTAGCGAAACTATTTGCTATAGTTATATTATATTCCTCATCATGTCACCAACCAATGAGAATACACGTATTTCAGAGTTAGGGGAATTCCCGGATCAAAGTCTAGAGTTGACAATTATCGAATTCGAGATTGATATTTGAGAGATTGCAACCATTTTTTTAATAAAATCAAGTAAAAGAGCACATGCACAAAAACTGCAAAAGATGAATCTCATTAATCCGTGAGTTTTAATTACATAAACTTCTGTAGTTTGCTCGTATTAAAATAGTCTACAATGGACAATTATCGACGATGTCATCTTTACATTGTCTTGATTTGAAATTGCAGCATATCGTCTTTGTCACAGTCTTTCTTGACTTTTTGGATCTTAATAAGACGATTATCGTCTCGACTCGATAAAATATAGTCTTGATAGAAACCCTAATAAAGAGTATAAGTTTTAATAATACCTCAATGTTTAATGATTGATTTGGGTTGGATCTCACTGAATTTCGCAGTCCAGATTCTAAGGATCCAAACATTTCAAAACAAAAATACCTCATGCACTTTCTGATAATTTTCAGCAGAAGAATTGTTGAAAGTCATATTTTTCCAAATCTGCTGAAACATTTTAATAATTTATATATGATATATGGTAATATAAAGGATTAAAATATTAAGTTGTTTGAACAGATGCTGGAGTGAAACATTGTTGATTTCTTTTCACCTAAGAAAGCGAGAAGAAAACATCAACCATCTGTCTCCGGTTTCCTGTATGGCCTATAGTCGAGAGGAGATAACGAGAAATCTCGACAGAAACTCCACACAACAACTAGGCTATATAGGACACGTGTCATATTAAATTTACATTACCATAGAACTTATATAAATTAAAGACGAAATATTTACTTTTTCCGCAGCATTATATATTTTTTTACAAGGACTTAATATTTACTGTACCTCACCACTTTTTCTAGTTCCGTCAAACAATTCCACGTCGCATTGAAGCATTTCCATCTGCAACTCTTCTGAATGCAACAATCAATACTTTGAGAGACAACAGTACAAATGAAACAATGTGCGGAGGAACAATGTCAACTGATGCACAATTCTTCAGATTGAATTCTACATCAGGAAAATGTGTTTATAATATTATAGCACCAGAAGGAATGAAAGTTTACTTGGAATGCTCCAATGTTAATATGACAGTAAGTGATGACAGAAATTATGTTTTTGGTGTCTTATAGCGATTGAAAGACCACATACTATTCAATAAAATGTAATAATTATTATTTATCTATAAGTTAATGCACTGTTCTCATTGTTACTGGCTAAGAAGTACTGTCTTTATTTCCGTCCACTAAAAACAATATTATTAGGATTGTCACAAGCATAAAAATTCATCTCCCTTTCAAAAGTTATAAAACGGTCATTCCTAGCGTTTTGTAAAGTATCAGTTTCAAGAAAATGTCGAATACATAGAGTTAAGTCTCGATTATATGTTAATTCTATGTAATGTTTTTTAAGCGCAGGATTTTATACAATTTTCAAAAATAAATCGTAGTAGATTTAGAAACACCTGTTGACCTATAGTCTATCAAAGTTAGAAATAATTATATACAGAAGTAAACCAACTGAACCATTAAATTTGAATCCTGCTTGTACGTAACTATGGTAAAAAAATAAATACAATCATGTCGAGACGAATCTATACTAAAACAAGAAATGCTGAGGATCACTTTGTCTTTATCGATATTCTGGAACTATACCCTCGATCCTCTACATAATGAATTAACACTAAATGTGTAAATCAAAACATCTCGTAAATTATTTTACTATATTATATAACAATAAGTATCTGAAAAATACTATTATTATTTTTCAGAACTGCACTCACTTAAAAAGCGAGGAATACATCGTAATGAATCTTCTTGGCAGAACGGACTTCAACTACAATAGTTATTATTGGTGTGGACCACAGTATCAGATAAGAGGACTTTCTCTGAAGAATAAACTTGTAGTTATGTCGAATATCAAAAGTAATCAATTGGAGAAAGGACATCTATGTGGTTACAAGTTTATTCATCCAGATGGTGTTGAAATTAAACAATGTGGAAGGAGTGGTAGAGTAAGTTAACACTGCAATGCCAAAAAAGAGTGAACATTGAATAATATTTTATTTCAAGAGAATTTCTCTCATATCTTATCAAAGAATCAGATATTTTTTTAATATTCTGAATTTTATCACATCATCTGTATTGTGACAACAGCCTATTTCGATTCCTTCTCTTAAAAATGCAATAAAGTTTGCCTAAATAATTATGTTGAAAAAAAAAGAAAAAAAGAAAAAAAAAAAAAAAAAGAAAAAAAAAAAATGGGGAAGGGGGAGGAGGTGATGGGGGAGGGGAGGGGCGAGAGTTGCACTCTAGTCTCTAGATCATATCAATTGTGTTTTTCTGCTCACTTTTGCTCTGTACAGTTGACAAACGCTGAGATCCGGAAATATAGTTACTCGCTTACTAAGCCAATGTTCAAAAGCCTTGCGTCCCTCATTCCCGTCGGGGCATGAAGAAGCGTTTTTTGGTAAAGTGGGAAACCAGGTCTTCAACTTCACACCGAACTTATAATAGCCAAACTCCTGATGTTCTTTTATTGGTTATACACAATAACATCCGGAACTTGCAACACTGTCAAAGGCATTAGATGAACACATGAACTCTCAACCCCATTTATCCACAGCATTATCCAGTCATTGTTTAATAGGACGAGTTGTTTCTGATACGAATTTTGCAGTGGATATCTGATTATATTTCTTACTGCCAGAATACAGTGGTACAGTTCTTCTCCTTTATTTACTGTTAATTAAAAATAATAATGTCTTGTATTCAACTTTTAGAAATTAAATGTCACCTTTTCTCACAGATTATTGGAGGCAAACCGACTAATGTTATTCGCTATCCATGGGTAGCTCATTTAGAAATCCACCGTAGTGACGATACATCTACCACTTGCACAGGAACTATTATTGATCCTAAATGGATTTTAACAGCAGCACATTGTATTAGAAGAGCAGTTAAGGTAGTTGCATTCATGGGAGGACATTCAAGGTAGCTATAATATGCATTTCACTTGTTTAATACTGTTCAGTATATGAAGGATATATAGGATTTAAGAATAAAAATCTTGGATAATGATTTTTTTTAAATATTGCTACTACTTTGCCAATAAGAATCAAAGATTGTCGGTTTCTTACCTTATTATTTATAATACTGGGGGTATTTGTATTTCTTCCATATTTTAAAAAGTATAAATCAGATTTAAAATTAACATATGCTATAAGGTAAGTTCAGGTATTGTGGCCAGCTTTAAGGTTTAGAACTTGTACACGTGTACTGGCGAAAACTTGATGCAAATTTTTGCAGAACTTTAAGCAAAATTTTGTTTACGTTTATTGAGATTTAAGCAGCGAGATAGCGAAATACAGTTGCAGCTCTTTAACTGTAGCAATGTATACGGAGAACTTTACTTCATTCTGATTCCTTTATATGCTGGTGAAACAGTAAAATTTACTTTGTTAATTCATATATTCCTTATTTAAAAATAATAATTTTGTTTGCAGAAAATCGTTGCGTGGTCAGGAGATGTTAATAGAGGGTGATCGTTACATACTTCATCCCAGATGGAATCCAACAACTCTCAATGGTGATTTAGGACTTCTTCATCTTTCCATGCCTATTACTTACAACAGTTACATATCACCTGTATGTCTGCCTGCAGGAAGGTAATTAATTATAGTATACACGTATATAATGAGAAAAAATATTAATTAATTTCATAATATTATAGTATTTTGTTATATGCAGTATTTCTTGTGATAACGTACAAATGTTTTCTTTCTGAATTTAGAATACGTATATTCCTTTTGAAATCGCTGGCAACCCATGTAACTTTAGTATAATATGACAATATCAAAATTCAAATTTGTGGGTCTAATGATAAGCATCCTAGATCATATTACTTTTCTTCTTTCCACAGGATTCGGCGACGTCAGTTCATAGGTCAGAGCGTCACAGCAACAGGTTGGGGTAGAACAGCAACAAACGGTCCTGCTACTAAAGTTCTGATGGAAACGAAAATTCCAGTCATGAAGTTTGATGACTGTAAAAATACTTATAAGAGATATTTCAAGAGGACGATGATTTGTGTCAACTCATCACCGAAGGTGAGAGGATATAATGATGTCTATAGGAATAATAGAGATAGAGATTTTTTGGGGGGCTATAATATTTTTTTTGTTCTATAATAAGAGAATATCAAGCGTGTTAGCAAAGACAGCATCATAATAAAAAAAACATTTAAAGACATGTTAAAATATCATTATGTATGTTTTGAGAAGTGATCGCTCATTTTGGAGCCCTTCGTGTTTTGTGACTCCTGATGGGATAGCATGAAGTAGGATATTTTCTCGTCTTTAAAGAACTCAGTTTAACAAGTTATTTTATGAATAGATAGGTTTTCAACTAACTTAAAATAAAAAATAATCAAAGTATTTACAAAATTATTTAAAAAAAAATTTTTTAAATATATTCAAGATGGTGGTATTTTTCAGAAAACATTCTAAACTTTTATATTTATAACTGATTCTTCTCGCATTTGATGAATGCTAAAATATGACTATTGTGAAAGAAGTGAATGAATTAAGATGGTCACTTTTAATCGAGTGGATAATTTAGAGTAACCCTTAATCTATATCTTCTGTTTCAGACTGCCATCTGTTACGGTGACAGTGGGGGTCCTCTATTGTACAGTGATCAATCAAAAGTCTATCAAATTGGCATTGCTTCATTCTCACTGTCAAAAAGTTGTGGAAACTCACCTGATGTGTTCACTAAAGTAGGATCATACTATTGGTGGATTAGAAGGAAGATCAACGCTGACAAAGGATGGATTGCACTTCTATTCGGAAAATAACAGAAGACAGTGTATTCAGGACATTTAAAATTAAGAAAATTACAATAAACAGATCATTCTAGTAGACGATATTCACTGAAGTATTATTTTTCATTTTCGACTTTCAGTTTTGTATAATAATAATTTACTTTGTGTTTTCACTAATTAGATTGTTGGAAGGGAAAATATATTTCAGTTTTTACTATCACAATATACATGTGCTTTTCTTTAGTAGCTTCAATTTGTTATTCCTAGAAAATATTAATATATACTACTGATAAACTGAATTGAACATTTCAAACAATGGAAAATTACATTGATTACATCGGAAAATTTGAGGGATGTTTTATCCCATGAAAAATGTGCAAAAGTTTGAGTGATAATGACCCTCGTTTAAATATTGAGGCACAATAAAACTTTTGGATCACCACTTAATTTATAAATTATACAGGAAGCTATCTGATAAAACAATAAAAAAACTGGAATATTTAAATATATTGTAGTTTTATTTTTCACTGTGCAGTTTTACATTACTTTTGATTGAAATAAAAGTAAATATTCGTAAGTTAGAGAATAGAACCTTAATTCTTTTTAGAATTTTCATTACTTTATATTATATTTAACGTATTGTTTTATGTTATTTGCTAGTTATATATGAATGAAATATTTAATATTTCCATTTTCTGTATAGTTTGTTAGTATTAATAAACATGTCATTTACTATAAGAAGAATTTCAATGAAAGATACAAACAGCATAATGAACTATAATGGATTTCCCAGGGAGACTCAGATAAATGCTGGGTGGTATTGATATCTTTCACTCTCTCTAGAGTAAAGAACCTTCTCTGAAGGAAAATTTAATGTTTTCGTTGTTTACATGCAGAATTTCAATTGCTTGATTACTGTTTACTTTCACATAAAATATTGAAGATATGACAGCAACACAGAAACATGTAGATGGATATATACTGTTGAGAGTCACTGTATAATGCCAGCATTCTTTGCTTTGTCCTTTTATATCAGTATTATAATATCGTAGATCCATTTATCTACATCAATCTTAACATAATCATGAGGATATCAGAGTGTTTAAAAGAGTTTCCCCTTTTTGGTAGCCCAAAACTGAACTTTTGTAGTCCAAAACTGAACGGAAGGTAAGAAAAAAGACGAAACGTGTGCTACTTTATTTTTCAACATATGTAACAATGTCTAATCAAATAACCGAATTTTCAGCATTAGTCTTGACTTCGTAATCATTAGAAAAAAAATCCTTCAAGGTTTTCTCCTAAAATAATGGTGATAATGCTGAAAAACAGCGTAAAGATATACCTGACAGAAAATAACTTGTTTCAAAAACACGTTCAGTTCAGGTTTTAAGTTCGCTGTTCACCATACAATTTTCTATTCTATTTTTAACTTTGTTTTCAGTTTCATGAATGAATTTTCATTCAGAAACTCGTAAATAGTATGCAAATTGGATGGACAAGGGCAGGAACGTCGCTCAGTTGGGGAGTGGGGGAGAGCTAACCCCCTGATAAAGCTTCCACCCCACCTCCCTGATCAAAAAAGAATATAATATGACAAAACAATACACTGTACATATTAAATTAATAAAAATTACCCTAAAATAGGCAATCAAAGACCAATAATAGTAGTTACAGGCTTAGAAAACACTACTTTAATAATTCTTTATATTGATATTATCATGTTTCTTCTATATACTTCCTTTATTTTGTCTAAAATGTTCGTTTTTAAATAAAAAAACAATTAAAAAAAAGTTCGCCCACCAAAAAATTATTCTGCCCCTGCTCCGCCCCCTGAAATGCTCTGGCGACGTCCCTGTACAAGGGTTTAATGTTCAGGTGAAACTTATTATTTTAACACCCTCATACAATCCAAAAATCCAAGACAATCATCGAGTATAAAGCTAAGAAACGCTTTCCATGAAATCATGAGATCACATCTCTGATTTGCATTCAAGGAGTCGTTTTCTCACGACCAATATTTCATTGAATATTAAACCAACACAATACATTGTATTATCCATATAATGTCTGCTAAGCTTTGACTGATAGTCGATCTTATAAAATTACTGCTGAGTGAATGATGGTGCTAGCAGCAGTGGTGCTACAACCTACTTACTCAGGTCTACCAGAACGTCCAGAAACTTTAATGCTTTAATAATATTTCTCTTTTAAAAATAAACAGCCCTGCACCACTGAATGGAAAGATACTTATTTTTATAAAGAAACAGATTTTTTTCATATTCTGTTTATTATTACATTGATTAATGTCCAGCAGACATTGCACAAATAATACCAAAATAATAAAAAGCAATCGTTATTATATCAATAAAATCGTCATTATTGAACCTCAGTAGCATTTATTATTTAATTTCCTATATAGAATGAGCATTATTTCTGTACAACTTTTAAGTAACACTGTAAGATAATTACTCAAATAAATTATAGTAGCGTGATGTACTTTGTCTCAATCTAGACCGAACAGCTTGCCTACGTGGGAGTGCTGTTCAGTCTTATCCCATGCTGTTCACAAAACTG